>CM023458.1:97577153-97789952 GCA_013339765.2 Haemaphysalis longicornis
TATTTGCACTTTGCGATTTTGCATACTTCCTGGTTTATTAGCCAAGGGAACTTTTGTATAGTATGTTGTAGCTGTATTTTAGAGGGAACATAGGGACAATTACGATTCTTCTCACAATTGTTTTAATAAGCGTGGTGCGAGTTCCGCAACAGATTCGGGAGGGTATCGTCAGGTTTTTTTTTCAGTAAAAACTGTGGCTTCCAATTCTCTCTAAAACGGACTTAGATGAAGCACCCGCAAATGTGGGTTCGTCTTAGGAGGCGAATGTGGCATATTTGACTAAAAGCCCCTTAGTACATTGTTTGTGCTGGCGTATTTGTGCCATTGTAAGATTAGTTGATAGATAATATGGCAACATCGCAGTAGCACTCCAAAAAAGCTTGCTATAGTGTGCCGTTGTTCCTCCGTCGAACTAAACGGTGGTCGTCTTTACGTACGTGCTCTTGGTAGCCATTCAGGACGCGGGAACCAGAGGTCGTTAGGACCCCCAGTATATCCTCTTCTTGGCTCTATCTCTCCGAGTCCACTCACAACCACGTACACGATGCTTACAAATATTAACACCAGTATATTAAAATTAACCAAGCTTTGCCATTTTTAACTATAGCTCCCGATGCCAGATACCGTGCGGCTCAGTAAAGTTTGTACAAGATGTTGGAGCTGGGGCAGAGCGTACAGCTGTAGCAAGCCCTTTTAAAGCTGAATGCTCCATCCATCATTGCGATGGGGAAATCCTCTGACCGCATCTACGTCACTGCACTGTTGCTGGCAGACTAAAGTTGGTCATTTTTTAAATGAGCCTTTCTGGCTTTCAGAGAATCGAAGTCTTAGCTAGCGGTTGACTTCTCAATTTTCGTTATTTTTTCGCGACTCTACGTACGACCGCTTTCCCCGCCGCTGTCACCATGGAAGACGAATGGTATTGTTCAGGCAGAAATAAGTCTAGAGGACTGCCTTACCCTTCTTGGAGTTTGTTCGCAGCGAGCCGAAGTGATTGTGTTGCTCGATATGAAGGAACGAATAGTCGAATCCTTCGACGTGTTTTGTAGTACGCAGTTTTGTCACAACTACTGTAGATTTTCCGCAACAGTGTCCTGCAGCGTGGCATCGTGGGGAAAAAATAATCCCTAGATGAATTTGGCATCGTGGGAAACTAGGCACATTTGCATCAGTGGTGGTTTCTTCGTGTAACGCCGTGAATGCTCGGCGTTACTATTTATGAGAGAGTGTCTGCTTGCCAGCATGCCGGAGTAGAGGTGTAGTCGTTTTCTGGGATTGACAATGGTCAAAAGAGGCACAAAAATTTGTGACGGGAGATTTAGGTCAACGCAGCGGTCGAGAAAATCATTCGAAAATGGAGGACTAGACACTATAATGCAGCTAATCGGCTCCATAGGTATGCGCAATCGTGAAGGCGGCGGTCCGTCCACAAAACACAATGAAAAACGAAACGATTGTCACCCGAGAGTGCCGGCACGGCTGTGGCCATGCTTGCAATATCACAAAAAGACGCTTGTAATTATTCTGCAACGCGTTTCCAGTAACAGATATATATTAGATGGGGTGCTTTCATATGTGCTTTTTTTCTCGGCAAGTGTTTCATCGGCCGCGTGTCCATCACGAGAAGCGCGGCGAATGCGCTGTCAGAACAGGCGTACAAAAAAAATTCTTTCGTTCGTCCCTTTGTTTGCCATTTCAGTACATAGGTTTGACAACCGATTGGACGCACTTTCACCGAAGGTTGGACGCACTTTTAGCGAAGGTTTTGATGCACTTTTGGTGCAGTTTTGATGTCACAAAGCTTTCGCGTCCCTGGAAAGTTTCTTTATGAAGGGATGGAAAGTTTTTTTCCTCAAAGGGGAACCTCTGACTTTTATCAATATATACCCACGTCACATTTGTGGGGTGTAGGCGTCAACTAAATCTAAAACAGTGCAGTTCATTTAAAAGTATTTGCAAGCTCATTTCCGAATATGCTATGCCAGGAACAATGCACCTCGGGCCATTTTCTGATAGAAAGTAGTTGTCACCCCTTCTGTTCGGTCTCGTTCTCGCTAATTTTCACTGATTTCAGCATGGCACTTACCCAAGCATCGGTTTACAACGGCGATATAACTCCGCACTCCAGATTACAATAATCCGATTCTTGGCACTGTTCCAGAAAGCGGTATTGCCATAGCGGTAAGGCCATGGCGGTAGTTTGGAGTAGTGGACCCTACCTCCTTCTCCCTCACTCCAGTACTCATAGCAAACGAATGCCGCCACATAGCACCTTCCTCAAACGTTGTCTTTTGTGGATTAAAACTAAGTTTGTCATTATCCACTTTGTCTACCGATGACAATACCAAGTCCAATGTCCAAGATAGCTACGAATTACAAACTACTTTATTAGAGGCCTTCCTCCTGCAGTGGGACACAACCAGGATGATGAATATGATGATAAGGATGATCATTATGATAATATAATAATAATTTGCCTACGAGACACGACAAGGTCGCAATTCACTGTGGGGGGAGCGTTTAGGTTGAGAGTCAGCATTAAGGGGGAGGCGCAAGACTCCCTTCGTTGTTCCTGCTGCCTTATTGGCGACGTCTGGAACAAAACAATTCAGCACGCATTTCTTCTGCTGCGCAGCATTAGATTTTTGAAGCCGCGGCTTACGATATTGGTACCCATTCTGCACGATTGTTTCGGAACGACGACCAGGATGCAGCAGGTTGTACAATGTCTCCGGATGCAACAACCCCACGGATTCCTGCACCATCCTTTGCGACAGAAGTATCCAGTTGCACAATCAAAGGTACAGCCAATGCTCATGGGGCTTCCACATTCTTCTCCCCGCAGCTGCTACTCACACACTCTCTGTAGGACTACACGTAGTTTTGTGCAAGCTGCATGAAAAAAATCCCGCCATCTCCACAAAGTGAATGATGATGAGAGGGGCGAAGCTAAAACTCGTATCCCTAAAACCTTGAAACATTCCGCCCCACACATTATATAAAGACTCGACACGTTGTTATAGGTTCTTCTGTAAAACCTTGAAACATTCGCACCACACATTATATAAAGACTCGACACGTTGTTATAGGTCTTCTTGACGGCGCGCAGCATCTGAATGAGTCAAGGACATAAGGCGCGTTCGTAGCCATGTTCGTGTCTCGGTTTGTAGCGCAGTGGGAAGAGCGCCACGTACTTTCCAGTCACGGCCAGCGAGTCGTGGGATCGAAACCGGGCGCCGCCGCGTCAATTGCACTCGACACGTGTTATAGGTCTTGTTGACGGCGCGCACCATCTGAATGAGGGAAGTACATAAGGCGCGTTCGTAGCCATGCTCGCGTCTCGGTTTGTTGCACAGTAGGAAGAGCGCCACGTACCTCCCGTCGCGGCCAGAGAGTCGTGGAATAGAAACCGGGTGCCGCCATGTCAAAACCACCACCTCCTCACTCGCAAAGCTTGAGACTTCCCACCGCTCCGTTGACAAGCCCGTCGACGACGTCGATGTTTGTGGTGATCATGTAGGCTTGTTTGGGACGATGAGAATCTGCGTGGGTTAATTGGCAAATTCGGTGTGTGACATTTAAATGCAGAGCATTTCAGTAACTCACGATGTCACCCGCGTTGACGTCCGTAGTCGTAGTCGCCATCGCCTCACACCTGCACTATATAAAAAAATAATACTTACCGGCGCCAGGTTTCGATCCCACGACTCTGCGGGCGGAACGCAAGGTACATGGTGCTCTACCCACTGCGCCACAAAGCCGACACAGAATGGAAGGTTACGAACGCGCCTTATATCCTTGACTCATTCAACCGTCGGCCACAGGTGCGCCCTCTCCCCCGCGTCCTGCTCGCCTTCTCTCCGCTCTCAAACCCTCTCTCCCCGCGTTCGGTTCGGGCGCACAACAGGTGGGGACGTGCGCAACACCCTCTCTCGCCGCGTTGGGTTCGCGCTGAGCAACAGTCGGTTCGCGCGCAAGAACAGGTGGGGGCGCTCGCGTCGCGCTCTCTCGCCGCGGTCGGTTCGCGCTTAAACCACATATGTCGTTCGCGCGCGCTCCGGTCGCTAACATCTGTGGCGTGATCGTGACGTCAACATCACGCGTTCGTGTGGTGGCGCGATTTCGGCGCTATAACACTCTCTCGCGAGGGGCATTGGATTGGATTCGATTGGATTGGCTTGACTTGGCTTGGATTGGATTGGTTTGGATTTGGATTGGATTAAAGTGGATTGTGTTGGATTGTGTTGCGTCATAGCCGCGCCACGTTGCGTCAAGCCGCGCCACGTTGCGTCATAGCCGCTCCACGTTGCGTCATAGCCGCGGCAGGGGTTCACGTCACTTTCACCATCGACTTCATCGACATGTCTACGCTGGAAGATAACAATTACAACAACAACAACCAATACGTAATCCATACGACTTGGCAGGCGCGCCCACCCGCAGAAATGCTCTGAATTTGATCGTGCCCCTCGCGAGGGGGATGTTTCTTTTTTTTGCCCGCACCTTTCGGTAATAGGTCCCGCGATGGCGGTGACCTAGGGCCAGCGCTTCGACAGGATGTCGCTCAAAACGGCTGCATGCCTTCAGATTATTTGTGGTTTAAAAAAACACAGGCATATTCATCCTTTTAGCCACCTTGGCCGTCGCCTTCTGCAGAGCGTCTTGTGTCGCGTACCCCAGGTACATCTCTTGAGCTCGCAGACGACGAACGACAACCTCTTCTTCCTCTCCTCCTTGTTGGGTAGCAACAAACGCGTGTGAACGTTTTGACCTCTTCGTCCAATCTTTGGTTGGCCAATTCCTAGGGGCAATCCTGCCACAATCATCATCAGCGGTATGTACACGGCAGCAACGAGTGACGGACAGGGCCCGAGCAAGAGGAGCTTCGCCCCTGAAACAGTAAAGCGGAGTCAGTGTACGGGCTTTTAAAATAGGAAGTATAAGGGCTAGATCTTTATGACTGATTCTGTTTTTGCTCTCTGTGAATGCTAATGCTTGACCAAAAATCTATGCATTTTATAATACACAAATACCGGGATACTTGATCAAAAACAAACAGAATTTTCGATTTTGGAAAATGGATGACCATTACTCTGACAGACTTATCTGTTGTTAGTCGTCGTCACATGACCTCCTTCTTCGAAGCGGTAAATTGAGGTCGCAGAAAGGATTATATGCTACCTAACAATTATATTGTTCGCAAAGGACTGTTTTTTTGTTTGGTTAAGTCACTTGCCTCTATGATCCCTTCCTCCTGAACCCTAACCGCGTTGAAATTTACGTACGGCGCATAAGTCAGACATGAAACATGACTCCGGCAATCATTATTCGTCATAAAAACGAAAAAAAGTGTAGTTTTTCGTTTCAGTATACTCTCCCAGATATAGTCTCATTTGAAGGAAACATATGCAAATATATAGGCAACGCAATTACACAAAATTAGGTTGAAATAAACACGTCTCCAACGCGAAACCAAGTTCTTCTTCCGGTTTAATGAAGAAATGTGTGTCATAGGAATTTCCGTCGTGCACTGCGAAGAAGAGGAGCACTAATACAAATTTCGGGGGAGTTTTATTGCAACTGCACCCGGCTGTAACTTTTCGGGTAGGTTGGGCTTCAAAACTTTTTAACATTACTTTCACGGTATTTTGTTTTATATGTGCCTTTAAAAACTTTCGTTGTACATTTGTTTAGCAAATTAAACTGATGTTACTTTCCTAGGAGTCAGTTTGGAAGTGTACTTGATCAGAACTATCGTAGTACATGAGTTATAAAATTTGTTAGCGTCAATTTATGGTATTTTGATGTGCTGTGTACACTAATTAACCTTAGCCAGAGTTAAGTTAGGGTTTAACATTTTATAGGTTGCAGCCAAAACCCATGACAATATACAGGACACGTATAAGTTAAAGCCGGGAAGGAATGACTGAATTTCCGCTCCATTTTCTGGAGGTACAAACGACCATCTATGCTGAGCAGCCCGTGTTGATACAATATTATATTTGAATTACGGTTTTCTGCCCTTCGTCAGTATTTTTGATAGTTGTAAATTTTTACGGGCCTAATAACTGGGGCACTGACCGTCTGGATAAGACCAAGCAAATTAAAAATACAAATATTATTAGTTGCAATTTTAAATTTAGAATACGTATTTATGCACAGGTATTGATAGTCGCTGCCTCGTGATATCCATACTGTGATGTCGTCAGCGTAGAAAGCGATGTGTAGTGTGGGTATTTTGAGCAGAGCCCGGGCTAGAAGGAAGGAGGTAGAAGAAAGGCAGGAAAGGTAACCTGGCCAGAGCCTAGTTTGCTATCTGCACGGGGCAAAAGGAAAATGGGCAAAAAAGAGAAAGCAAAAAAATTAATAGGGAAAAGTTGGAGCAGACAGGTATGCCCAGCGCTGAAGCACTAAACGTTCAAGGTCAGTGATTGTCACTGGAGTCTTTAAGTCTATAGTCTGGGGTTTAAGTTCGTCGCCCGTAGGCATAGTAAGGGTTCCTTAGTCGCCTTCTGGGCGGATGACAGGGATGGCTAGTGAAATAGAATCTTCTCCCCCTAAAGTGGCCGCTGGAGAGCCCAAGTTGCTTATTGCTGACGACAGCTTCATTTCTACAGGCGAGTAGCTTGGGCACTCGCATAAAATGTAACGTATTGTCTCCGGCGTGCCGCATGTTTCACTCTTCACTTGCAACCATTCCAGCCAAGTCGGACTAAGCATTTGTGAATGCCATTCCCAGCCAGAGACGGCGAAAAAATTCCGGGCCATCTCCAATAAAGTGAAACCTGGGAAGGGGCGAAGCATGCAGTGTATAAGTGTACGCTTCGCGCCTTGGCGTTCTTGCCAACGGAGATGAAACCATTGGGGGGTAGAGCTATACAGATTTGCTGTAAAAGTATCGTGTCTTTGAAGCACGAAGTGTTCTAGCGCGAGGCGTGAACGAGCGTCTTGCGAAGTGTTCCAGCGCGATGCGTAAACGAGCTAGCGGTGGTCTTTTAGTAAGCGTTACGAAGCGTTCCAGGCGAGGGGTAAAGTAGTTGTCCCGGTGTTTTTTAGTACGCGTTATGTTCTAGCGCGAGGCGTAAGTGAGTGTCCAGGTGTTTTAGTGCCGTGACTACATGAGAAGACGTTTACGACGACGACATGAGACGCCGACACTCAAGCCCCTGAGGGGCTTCGCCCCTAAAAAGGTTCCGTCATGCCATTGGAGGCTTAGTGAAGGGGACGTTGCAGGTACTGGTCAAGGGCACCAATATGTGCTCAGGTAAATCCTTCGAAAGAGTGGATTTTCTGGGCAAGTTTGCGGAGGGCCCTAGCTGCGTCCGTCCTAGAGAATGGAATGTGTGCAGTCATCGCTGTCTGATGCGCCAAACGGGCGACAGCGTCCGTACTTTCGTTGTCGACAATGCAACAGTCACTGGGAACCCACTGCAGAGTGACATCTTGACCCACCTGGGAAGCACGGTCGTAGACCGTTCTTACTTCGGTTAGTATCTATTCGTGAGGTCCCCGGCACAGGGCTGACTGAGTGACTTAAAGTCATGCTTTAAATAACAGAAGATCGACCATAGCCAGCATGAACTTTGCTCGATGGTGTGAAAAGCTACGAATGGTCGTAAGTTCTTTAAGTTCTGTTGGCTGTCTTCATTTTGCTGGACAGTGATGCTCATGGTGTAGTAACAGTGCCAGGAAATTCTGGCGATGTTACGGAGCCATCAGTGTATTATGGAATCGGTCACTGGATGTGCCATGCAGGCACATCAAAGTTAGCTGCTGCTTGGCTTGTATTGGAAGATACGAACCATTTTACCATCGAAAAAAGGACAGGGACCTAAAAAGACGTAGACGGGACAATCGCTTCTGTCTAGGTCTCTGTCCTTTCTTCGCTGGTAAAATGGCGCTAAGGCAATACCAGCTAGCCCAACTTTTAGCCTTAATTGGAAGATAAGATTTTTTCTTTACTCTTGGGATATCTAGGCACACTCGGGGCTGCATTATACTCCTCAGGGGAAGGAGCAGCCTCATCGCAGGCGTATAGTTCGATGGCATGCTAGTGTTGTTGCAAGCTACAGCCTTTGCGAACGACACATCGGGACGAGTCGCTGGTATACCCGAGAGGTGATGATCGGGAAGGCGGGTGAGGTGCCTGATATGTGTCCTGAGTGTTTCGATTGCCACGAAGGTTGACAAAGGGTGATCCCGAGTTAAGGCAGTGGTTGTTGTTCTGGGCGTACGTCGTGATAGGTCAAGACGTGTTAGCAAGGCCTGAGCTAGTATATCCGGAAGTGACCGAGTAGTTACGGAACGCCCTAGAAAGGGTGGGAGCGCTATACCGCAGACAGCCCAGGAACAGTGCGTTATAGAGCTGTAAAATCGACTTCATTGGCTGAATTAGCGTCTCGACTGGGGCCAGTGGTTCATTCTGATCTTAAACAACAGCGCTTCTGTGCTTCTTTCTTAGTCCTTGTCTTTTGCGCTGTTGTTTAAGAAACTTCATGGGTTCCCCACGTCTTACCAGCCAGGAGTTTTAGTACATGCACCACTGCAGACAGCCTCTTTATAAAATTTATGTGATGCTCCAAGAAAGGTTTCTGTCGGCACTACGCCGAGAAACTTATGATTTCAAACATAGGACACCCTTTCGACATTATTACAGAAAGGGTATGCGTACATAGGCTTTCGTGTAAACACAAGCACTGCGAATTTGCTGCTGGGTATTTCCTACCATTGTCTGTGTGGATACAAGTTTGTCACGTTTGTGGCATTTTGCAGCTGCGCGCGCACATCCCGACGAGTCACGCTATCTACCCAAACACATATATCACCGGCTTATATTGACCCGTGAACCCTACTTGGAAGACAGGAAATTAGGTAAATTAGTGTGAGGATGAACATTGTAGGGCTCAGGACGCCTCCTAGGGGAACGCCACGGTGAGTATAGTGAGCTGATGTCGGTCCATCTGCAGCCACTACAAAGAACGACTTCCACGTGAGGCAGTTTCGTATCCGCTGGTAGAGCCGGCCACAGAGCCCCACAGCCTGTAGTACTTTAAGAACGCCGAGGAACAACGCAACACATATGCGCTTCACACTTTTCCGCTGCTACACAAAAGTCAACAAGTTAATAACACAGTCAATGGATGAGCGCCCACAACAGAATTCAGCCAGGACATCAGGTTAGGTCTTTCAATGCTCCAGGAAACACTCTACACGTGCAAAATTTATTAGCTCCGTGAGCTTTGAAACGTAACTCGGAAGTGAAATTGGTCGTTATGCCATTCCAGCGTAGATTTTCCGGGCTTCAGAAGAGGAACAAGGTGGCTAGATTTCCATTTTTGAGGAGCTAAACCGCCACTATCACAACATATTTCATTGAAATATATCAACAAGGCTTGTCGGGCATCCTTGAAAAAGTGAGAGAGAAGCGGCATATGTGACTCCAGCAGGCCCTGGAGATGAAGATCACTTGCACGCAGCCAGTGATGCCTCCAGCTCTTCCAGGCAAAATGGGACGTCCATACGTGAATCCAGCGGTGCAGGGATGTCACTGGCTAGCACTAGTCTAGAAGGGCCTGGTCCATTGGCTATGCTGACGCACACGTCCTCGGCCACTTCGAGCTCTCGGCGGTTCTGGTGAACAGCGAGAGACTTGAATTGGAAGCTCTGCTGTACGGTAGTCATTAGCCCTTGCAAAGTTTTTGATATCTTGCACAACGGCTTGCGATGGTCGAGTGAGTCACAAAAAGAATTTCCAACGCTGCGCCTGCACTTGGCAAGGCATCGCTAGATCCTCTTTACTCTTGACTGCAAATTCTCAAATCTTCGGGACATTTCGTTCGCCGGTAGCGGCGTTCGGCGTGGCGATGGACTGCATGAAGGTGGTTCAGTTTCATGTCAAACCGGGTCTCTTTTGTAGACACACGGACGCAGTCAGACGCAGTGTGCTTCCAATGACAGACTAGATTTTCAAGCTCATCGCTCTGGCGATTGCCTTGCATTCTTGATTTCAACTTCCACCAATCGGTTTTCCAAAAAGACATTAGGATTGGAGGAACTTCGTAATTAATTTTTTAAATAGGTCGGAATGTGGTCGTCTTCATGGGTTTCTATGTCTGGGTACCACTGTGCACAGCGTTAAGTGCAAACAACTGCAGTAGGCGTTCCACGTAAATAATTGGAATTTCCATCGTTTAGTAAGCACAGCGTGCGGTCTGAAGCAAAAGCTACCAGGCGACGACCTCGCCTGTTGGGCTTACCCAAAGCATCTGGTGTGCATTGAAATCAGCGGTAATTACCCACGAACCCGTCGTTGTTTTTAATGTGTTTTTCAGCCTCTTGCGTTGAAAACGAGATGTTGGGTGTATGTGGGCACACACAAGAGCGAAAGCGAACTGGCTCTTTCTAATGGTGAGCAGACGTACTCATTGCCACTGTGGGGTTGCGCAAGATGGGGAACGCAGGAGAGACCACGTCTGATGAATACGGCGACTTTTCTGGGCTCTCTGCATATAGCTAATAAAAAAAGTTCACAGTAAGATAACCGAATAGGTTTGGATACGTTCGGTTCGCGGATGGCTAGTACAGGGATAGACTTCATAAACACAAACTGGCGAAGATCAGAAATATGTGTGATCAGTCCTCTGTCATTCCAAAGAAAAATGGAAGTCTCTTTGATTTCCGCACTCTATGAAGAATCTACGTGTGTGGGGGAGACTATTGAGCCCTGTGAGGTGCCTTTGGTGGGTGGTGAAAATTTGAGGATATAAAAGGACCGAGTCGAAAAGGACCAAGTCGTAACCATCGAAGCGCTCCCCGACTTGCCAAGACTTCAGGTTCTCGAGAATTGCGTGATAGCTGACGTTGTCAAAGACCTCACTGGGGCTTGCGGCTAGTATAACGAAAGTGTCTTGTTTAAGTGGGTTCGATAATAGGTGCTGGTGGAGTTGGGAGTGGATGTTGTTGGTGCTGCGGTGGCGTCGAAAGCTGAAGATGTTCTGGGGTAAGCATCAATGCCATAAAGAAGTTGTGTTAATCGGGAAAGGACCGTTTGTTATAGGATTTTGCCGAGGCTGGAGGTGAAGGGCATGGGTCTGAGGTTTGGAGCATTCGGTGACTTGTGGGTTTTCGGGATGAAGGTAGCGGTGGCTGCGCGGTAGGTGTCTGGGAGCGTACCATGAGGCTAGCAGTCGTTGAGTGTTGGAGCAAAGCATCAATTATCTGAGTGTCGAGGTTTCGGATAGTCGAATATGTAATACCATCTGGGCCTAGGTTGGTGTTACAGGGTGGCCGTAATTTCGGCTTTGGTGAAAAGATCGTCTAGTTTGGGGTTAGTTGATTGATCACAATGTTGAACGCGCTGACGCTACACGGGCGATGATGCCCGCAGTATGGGAGTGCTCCGAAATAATTAGGACCACCTCGTGACTTTTAACGTGCGGCGAAATCCCGAACATATGGGCGTCTTTGCTGTTCGCCTCCACCAGAAAAGCGGCCGCCGTGGCCGGGAACCGAACCCGCGTCTTTGTTCTCAGCAACACAATAGTTGGGGGTTAGGGGATGCATGATATTGCGGGCGTAGTGGTTGGCCAGTGTAGTTGTAGTATAGTGGTTGGCCAGTGTAGTTGTCGCACAGGGTGTCGAGGAGATTCGGGAGGGAGTTAAATAGGTGGTGTGCTAGGGTGTCTAGCCAGGATGCAGTGTCGGCTTTGTTGTTGTGGGGTCGAGTAGGCGGCGAAGAGGTGCCAGATTGCGTTTCAGGCTGGTTCCATTGTGCAGAGAGTCACAGACGGCATGCCAGCGTGCATTGTGGAGGAGCTGGCGTATTTCTCTACATCTTCTTTGAGTCGTGCGATGTGGAGGTGTAGGCGGCGGTGGTGACGTTGTTTATTCTCGCGCCAGTTAAGGCCAGCAAGCGCTTCCAGGAGGTGAGCCATATGCATGTCTGGGCTGTGTACAGTTTCTGTAAGGGGACCCTGTGTGGTGCATGCTTTGATGTCCGCTTGGAGGCTCTCAATCCAGGAATGAATGTCGAAGGCCTGGAATGGGCAGCTAGTTGGGCAGTCAAACTGCGTAAGGTGCGCAAAGTGGGGGCGCGTGAGGGGGGTTTGCATGGTCCTGGCGAAGGGAGCGGGAGAGGAGTTTGGGTGCTGTAGCCACACCCACCATTGATTATTTCCTTTGGAAGTGTCCAGGACTGCATGCGCAGTGCACCTGTTGCAAACCCAGCAGCGTTACGTGTTTGAAGAACTGGCTTTATCCACCCGCAGCCACAGCCAAGCCGGTGTTTGCCTCCTTTGCGTCCATCTTAGAATGTAAACTTGTCCTGAACTATTTTACACCACCCTCTCCACCCCCTCCCGCTTAGCCGGAGTCGCCATCCTTATGTTAATAAAGTTTCATTGATTCATTTATTTATTTATTATTTATTTATTTATTTATTTATTTATTTATTTATTATTTATTTATTTATTTATTTATTTATTTATTTATTTGAATACCTTCAGGGCCTGTAGGGCGTTACAGAAGGGAGTGGTTGTTAGCCCAAATGTCACAGCAAAAAGTTCTTAAATACATGCAAAATCCAAGCATACAATGGCAGCAATACATACAAAATCAAAGAAAGAAAGAAAACCAAAACACTTCATACAAAGTATCACAATGTTATACAACATTAAGAAATACAAGCCACGAGGTCGATAGAAATTCTGGATAGAGGTTTTAAAAGCGAGGGCAAGGGTTGCAATTAAGGATGGCCGGTCATTCCATTCTGTAAACGTTTTTGCAAGACGAGTGATAGGACGAACTTGTTCGGGCAATAAAGACGTTAACTTTGCTTGCGGGATCATAACGTGCGGATAAATGTGCGAGTGCGGAAAGGAGTTTGTGTTTAAGGTTTGTGCGCAACAGAGCCGACCACCACCACCATACGCTGGCAGTCCGATTACAGTCAGATGAGTATGAAGCGTGCGCTGCGATTCTGAACTGATTCTAAGGCGTTAGAGAGATGCTCGAGGACGGGATCCCATACCGAGGAGGCGTACTCGAGTTTTGAATGTACAAGGGTTTTATATAAAAGATTCTGGTGGTCGCTATTGAGAGTGCGTCAAGACGTTGCCATGTTGTTCGATCGATGGGGTGTGTGAGCGTTAGGTTTGGTGTAGTGTCATCTTGTATACTATTGCTAAGGCGAGCGTATATGTGTGGTTAGGTTTATAGGGTGGGGCTGGTAGTGGGAATGTCTTGCCACAGGAGATGGGCTTTTCAAGTGGTGCGGGGGTAATACCATGCGGGGTTGGCGGCATTGACGTGTCCTACAATAAAGAGGGGGACATTAGCTACCTCTGCCGGTACGGTTTTGAAGAGAGTGTGAAAGCGGTGCTGTAATCGTGGGGTGCAGTAAATGTTGAGGTTGTATAGCATGTTTCGGCCGAAGTCACCGGCGATAGTTTTAGGGGCGAAGCTCCTTAAGGCGTGGGTCTGTCCATCCTCGACGTATGTATGTAGCCACCTCTAGTTTAGTTCTTGGATTGTTTACTAGATGGCGTGGCTACCTCTAGTTTAGTTCTTGGATTGTTTACTAGATGGCGGTACTTGTATATGATGAAAAGATGCGCTTGGATTGTTTACTAGATGGCGTGGCTACCTCTAGTTTAGTTCTTGGATGTTTACTAGATGGCGGTACTGGTATATGATGAAAAGATGCGCTTGGATTGTTTACTAGATGGCGTGGCTACCTCTAGTTTAGTTCTTGGATTGTTTACTAGATGGCGGGGAGCGTTGTAATAAAATCCGTTCGCTGTTGGCGCGCGCTCGGAGTCGCCCGATGGATAAGGCTGCAGATGTGCGAGCCCGCGAGGCAGAAGCGCTCCGTGAAGCTGCGCGAAGCCGCCGCCAAGATCCTGCCGTACGAGAGCGGGAGGCCGAAGCGTGTCGTCTGGCTGCGCGACGACGCCGCCAAGATCCCAGCGTTCGAGAACGAGAGGCCCAAGCGTCACGGCAACGGCGCGAGGACCCTGCCGTACGCGAAGCGGCACGGCTGCGGCGCGAAGAGGATCTCCAAAACGTCAGAGAACGGGAAGCGGCGAGAAAGCGCGCGTATCGGCAGGCAGACCCCGATGCAGTGAGAGCTCGTGAGGCGTCTGCAAAACGCATCAGGCGAGCTCAGCCCCAAGGTGCCGACGCGCGGTTTAAGCGAGACTTTCTAGACGTTACGTTCGGACACAGATGTAGTGGGCGAACTTTCACTGAAGAGTCACGGTTTTAGCGATGATTTCCCCTCAGGAGCTTCGCCCACTCATCATCATTCACCCCGTGGATATGCTGTTAATGTTTTATGAGAGTCTAGGCAGGGAAAGTGCCGTTAATCACCACAATATTGGCCGTAAGATTGCGGTGGACAATAATGCTATTTCTGCTTGTTTTTGAAGTGTCTTGTATCCCACGCATTTGACATTAGGTCATTGGTCTTGTAGAGCTATGATGTGGGGAGGAGTGGCGTTGTGTTCGAGGTGCGTCGTGAGAAGTGTGCGTTTGGACTTAAAGCCTTGGCAGTGCCTCTGCCACATGACTGAGTGTTTAAGGTTCGACAAAGTCTCCATAGATGGACGGAAGCTGAGGAAGCGAGGATTGGAGTGCGAGTGCTATTTTTTGGATGCTGGCTTGCATGTGGGACATTTGGGAGTCGATGTTCTCTAAGGCTTTAAGGAGGGCAGTGATGCTAGGGCCTTATGATTCTAATTGGGCTCGTAAGACTTTTATGCGGGAGGTAAGTTGCGGGATAGTGGGTGGGAGGGGGTTGTGGGATCCGTGTCTTGGTGCTTTGCAGATGGCGGGTTCGTGGGAAGGCGCGTTAGTTGCTATTTTTGTTGGATTCTTTGAGTTTAAAATAACTATCCATTGGCACTGCTGCTATCGTTTTCCATCAGTAGTGGGTTGGTGCTTAGGGAGTAAGGGGGGGGGGGGGAAGGGGGGGGATGGAGGTGTAGGGAGAAGTGTCTGCCCCGCGGGCTCACCTTCGCGTAGGATGCTGGATAAGTGTTCCGGTTATAGGAGTAGTTTTTGTAGAAGGAACAGGCACCCCTCTGTTTTTCTGCTGTTTATTGCAGCGACCACAAAAAGAAAATAATTCAGCATTCGCTTTCGTATGATGCATGGTATTAAATTCTTGAAGCTGCGCCAGACAATTTTTGGCGTCATTCTGCCATGTTGTCTCGCGGCCGCAACGAAGGGTGAAACAGACTGTACAATTTCTTC
The DNA here is from genome assembly GCA_013339765.2 of Haemaphysalis longicornis. Lineage (NCBI taxonomy): Eukaryota > Metazoa > Arthropoda > Arachnida > Ixodida > Ixodidae > Haemaphysalis > Haemaphysalis longicornis. Next base: position 97,592,406 of record CM023458.1, read on the forward strand.
CGTATGCACCAACCAAAGCGGTTCCTGCACCATCCCTTGCGACAGAAGCATCCAGACACACAATCACGGGTGCAGCCTATGCGCCTAGGTCTTCCGCATTTCTCTTCGGCGCAGCTGCTTCCCACACACTGCTTATAGACTTCACCAATATGGCGGCAAGCTGTATGAAAAAAGAGCAATTGAGAGTCAAAAAGCAACAACCCTTCAAATAAAGGTATGCCGGCTAGATGTTTGCTCAATATTCTAATTTCATTATTTTGCTGAATTCGCCCGTCAGCGAAAATCGGAAGTGGCTTAGCTCGGCTATGCCAGGATATACGGAGCGTGAGCTAAGGTTCAGCTGGTTATTCTTAGGTTTCCTGGTTGTCTAGGATTAGCTGATTATCATGCTTGCTGCTAAGACGATTTCCAATCCAATCCAATCCAGTCCAGTCCAGTCACTGCTCCTCCTGCATGAGCAGCACGGCTCTCCAGGAGCCACGAGAAACGGCTATCAAGCGGCTTCGGCGCAGTGACAGACTTGGCTACTGCGCAACAGAGCCGACAGCTGGGCAGGCGCCGGCGCCAGTGCGTCTGCCGCGGCTATGACGTCCCTCCTCTGGAATGCGCAGACTGGCCAATGTGGAGACCCAATTCCCTACACACCCGTACTACAATTGGATTGAATTTCCAATACAATCCAATTTAATCCAATAATACAATCCAAATACAATTCAAATCCAATCCAATCAAATTCAAATCCAGTCCGACGCAATCTCATGCTCTTCGCGCTTGCGCAGTACGGCCCTTCACGGCCCACGCGAAACTGCTCAACCTCGGCCAGTGTAGCTTACGCTACAAACATCTATCCATGTTACAGTGTGGCGAAAGTCCAATGCTTGTCCATCAGAACAGAATTTTCGAGTGCGGACGAACCTTACTCTTGGAAACATAGTTTTCCTCAGTTGTTAATATAATATTCTTCCCCGTACCGCACTGCCAATTTAAATCTATTACGTTCCTCGCGTAATTAGAGATACAGTGCAAAACAGACCGTTGGCGGACGACTGTGTATTGTATAGTGAAATTGCTTGCCAGGATGATAATCTTCCCCTGAGTAGTAACATGTGCAATATTTATGCTAGCCCCAGAAATACGGCATGAATTTTACTTCCAAGAAATCTGTAGGTATAGAAATAACGCACAAAACTGCAGGATCTCACGTCAGTAAGGACTCCCTGATGTAATTAACTGAAGTAACAAAGTAGCGATTTCCCTTCACCATCGCACATAATTTAGGTTGGAATAATTGTTTGAGGCCGCCAAAGTGGGCGTGTGTGCTTTGAAGGAGAATATATTATGGCTTGTAGTGGCGGTACGCATCAGACTTCTTCAATGCTACATCGTTGATTGATTGTGGGGGTTTAACGCGCCGACGCAACGCAGGCGATGAGGCGCGCCGTAGTGGAGGGCTCCGGATTAATTTTGACCACCTGGGGATCTTTAACGTGCGCCGAAATCTCGTACACACGGGCGTTTTTGCTTTTCGCCTCCATCAGAAAAGCGGCCGCCGCGGCCGGGAATCGAACCCGCGACCCTCGTGCTCAGCAGCGCAACGCCTTAGCCAATGCTACATCGTGTTTGCGTCTGATTTGCTTTCGCTTGCTCGTGTTTTGACATACATTACTCAAACAGGCAGACAGGCCGCAATTCCTGAGGCAGCTTGGTTACCGTCACAGCTTCACTCCGCATACACCTGCTGATCTACTGCCGTGCCGTATCTTTGACCTATAACACGGCACGCACTACGCTAAGTATTGGTCTGTTACTGCAAATGGGCTGACGTAGTGTGGTGTTAGCGCACTCGGTTCCTACTCTAAGGCCGTGGTTCTATTCACGGGCAAACTCAGGGGTGCTTTTATTTACTGTTTTCAGCGGCGGCCATTTCCTGAACCACTAAAACAGTGATACCAGTTCTTCACACAACGGTGCACTTAGGGCTTTCGCTTTGCTTAAGACGTCGACAACGCTTCCGCGTCAACGTTTCACATAATTTTGGTTTGAGACGTAGGCGAAAACATTTTACATTAACGTTATACAGTCAGACATACGTCTGCTACTATATCGGCACTGCAATAGGTATCGGGAGAAATTTAGTAAGCGCGGATAGTTGGTGAGTATTTCTTGCAACTCCATTGCAATAACGGACGAAGCCCACAAAGAAAAAAATTACATGCATAAGCGCTGCCCTTCTGGCGCATTGCGGCGTTTTTTACGCTTTGGTTACAATTAATGCATCGGTAGCTTGTGATTCATTCAGAGAAGTTGCTATGGATTTCCTAGAAATGGTCTAGCGCATAGCCAAAGGCACTGCATTTTCTAAACTTTTGAAAACGGACTCCTAATCAGCTAATGAAAGCACACGACACAGAGACTTTACAAAGACTGGGTTAAATTCAAAGGCTAAAAATTTTACTTCCTCCTCCAAATACACCCTTTCGTAATGTAACCTGATTTCTATGCAACACTGTTGAAAGACATCGGAATCGTCAGTTTCACTAGAATCGCAAAACCCGTTTCACGCCAAAAGTTGGCCTAGCTCTTCAAGTGCTCCTTGAAACTCACAACTGAAACCCACTACAGCATCATTGACCGCATGCAGCATTGTGCTGACTTACTTGAATGTGAAGCAGTGTATTTAAGTAAAGTGGTTAGTTGGGCAAGTTGGTACGGATTCATTACCGTTTCTTGTCTTTCGCGTTGTAGTTAAATCGTAAGCCAGTGTATTCTTTGCCACGATGATTTTGCTAGCCATTTCCTCATGCTTGTATTTATTTTGTGCTTTAGAAAAAATGAGTTATTTGCCACTCCTGCTAGGACCATGCGCTGGTTTATATGGTAAATGGTAAATGAATAATTCAAGTGAACCAATTGGAAATAGGAACACACCCACAACATCACTCAAAATTCTACAGCTATACCGTGGCAACCTGGCGGGCAACACAACTACCTAGTGTAGCCAGAATCCTTCAGTGCTTGAATACTGCTCTGGTCATGAATAGTCTGCGTCACTCTATGGGAGAGCTTGTGTGATGAGATGGAGGGGCAGCGGGGGTGTGCACATCGAAGATGGCTTTGACGATCATGAATTTAACGGCCTAACGTGGACAATCGCCCTCTGTGGGTATGCGCTGGAAGGTGAGGAAAAGGAGAGTGTGGCTGGTGAAGATGCAGGGTATTCGTAAGTGGAATCAGTGGAGGAAGTCTTACTAGAGCTACTCGCAAGGCGCGGGTGCCGTGTTCTTCCGAGGCCGTCGTCGAGGACGCCCGGAGACACAGCCAGTTTACAGAGCCAGCCACATCTACTTGCTGCTCGACGGCCGCGCATTAAATCGCCGGCAGCGCCTGAGTGACGTGCTGTTCCCGTGTCAGGCTGCAGCGCCGCATGTCTACTGGCTTCTCGACGACCGTGCATTCGAATCGCCGGTCTCGACTGGGCAACGTGGCAATCTACCAGCAGCCGCGCCATCGATGATGTTTCATCGAGAGCATCAAGTGCGTCAGAGCACGTGAGACGCTTGGTTCATTTGCAGTCTCGTTTTTGAGCTGAACTTTGACGTGCTAGTTATAGGCCCAAGCCGAACTTTTTGTCCATAGCGGCCCTTATATCATTGTTTGTAAGTGTGTTTTTCTCGTTAACTCGTCTCTTCAAGATAATTATTTATCTCCGTCTACGTCGTCATAGAGTTTCTCAAGTGCCTGTCTCGTTTGGGCGACGCGAATCCCGAGGTCTTAGCCACTAATACCATCACAACTTGATATACTGCCGAGAACGGCCGCTACGCGGCCCAGGCTGTCGTAAGAGGGCCGTCCCCGCCGTCGCTGCCGGTGGTCCCGCCGCAGCGGCAGAATCCGGTAGGCACTGTGTGGAGGCTGCGCGTCTCGTTCCGTTCCCCGCAAGAAAGTTTCTATTGACGCTGCCACGCGAACTTGTTCCGGTGCACCGTGCACAAAGTCGAAGACATGCAACTTCGCATCAACATTGTCTAATACGTGCTGTCTAACTGGCTGTCGCTACAAAACGGGCTGTGGATACAAAAGTCCGAACTAAAAGATGTCGCTCTTCTGTTTTCCGACCAGCGCCGAGCTTCGAGAGAAGTTGGAAAGGGCATACCAAAGTACGAAGCGGGCTGCTTTAGCTTTTACTGTAAGAATGTGCCCGTCTGCGTAAAGATATTTCATGTTGCCGGCATTATCAGAACTTATGAGCACGTCATGAACGGGGACGTCCCGTTGCTATTAGAGCGACGTTCACGAACGGTGACGCTGCAAGATTTTTTGAGATCTTCTGGCGTACCCGACAAAAGCAAAACTGCGTTCCCGGTCAATGGTTCGAAGACAACTAGCGAAGAGTAGACGCGAATCATCATCTGAATGATGATGATGATCTAGCAGAAGGCTAGACTTGTGAACACTGTCTAGGCAGGAGGGGCTACTGGCGATGAGCCCTTACCCCGATGTGGTCACGCGCTCACGTTGTTTCTCCACTCATATCGCCATGTGTTATAGACGCTGGCGACATTCATGTGCCCCTGAAAAAAGTTACAGGATTGGTTTACAGATGCAGCAGCCAGTGATAGCGGACGCGGATATCAGGCTTGCCAAGGGGAAGAGGCAGTGTGTTCGTTTTCTGATTTGCAGCCGCTGAGGGCGCAGCTTTGCAATGTGACTCGAGAGGTGTCAACAGCAGCTTGTTAAGATGAGAGTGCGGGCAAACAAAAATGTAAGACTCGGAGAAAACATATACAAGCTACCCACTCGCGAAACCTTTCAGAACTACGTATTGTATATAACGTTTTACTGCACTTTTTGTCCAAGCAATTTTTCTCACTGTAATTTGTGTAAATAAATCATGTTGTGAACCTCTGTCCCCATATTATTCTCACATTCACAGTAGGGGACTCTTTACTAAACAGTATATCACTAGCATTGAAAATTCCAGATTCATTTAATGCTTAGAACGTTGAACGTGACCCCCCCCCCCAAAAAAAAAAAAAAAAAAAATTCTGGTATAGTACCTTAGCAGGCGGCAAAGGTAGGTGAGCAGATAGAACTGGCATGACAAAGGAGCTTCCAGATTCGGCCGCTCTACTTCCGTTCCGAAGAGTAAATGTGAGCTGTGACCGGCTGGTACACCTCATATTTGCTTTTGGGTTATGAGCCGGTAACAATGTACTCTAGACGGTGAACATTAGCAAGTGTAAAGCGCGGCGGGTATCCCGCATACATTGGGAGTTAAGAAGTGATCGATGAGATGTTAGGCATGAGACACTGGTGGTCAACGTGTCTTCTGACGTCCCCCCTTACGAAGACCCTAATTTCCTGCATGCTGCTGGTGTTTTTTCAAGTAAGAGTGGCCTGGCAAGGGTAGCATAAGTAGAGGTCTACACCCCCCCTATCAAGATATCACAAATTATCTCCAAAGAGCCGTGATCATGACTGACTGATCGCCACCTCCTCGTCCTCTTCCACAACTACGGCCACGGGGCCTTGCCCATCTCAATAGAGGTTATTCAATACAATTCAATTTCAAAAGCCGCGTAAGCACGTGGGCGCGAAAGCGCACGGCAGCGTAACGGCGCCAATTGCCCATCAGAACTCCACCGTCGAGAAAGCAGTGAGCACACACCAACGTGCGTGCCCTACAATGCATATTTGCGTGAGAAAACAATTCAAAGGTTTGAAGTAAAGGTTCTTGCTCGACCATTCAGTTGGCTTAATTACTTGGGTAGCAGCACCCAAGAGACGAGCCGAACAGAAACTAATGCGATCGCCTTTGTCTTGTATACTTATGTCGTATTCTTTCCGTTCACGCCTTTTCGGCTATTTTTGCCCAACACGGATTGAAAGCTTACCTATCCCATTAGCATAGTCCTGCTTCGGCCAAGCGCGAATACACACGTTCTGGAGTCGGTCTGACAGTAGCAGCTCGCATAAGTAAGCCAGGAAACGTGGGGCGTGATGAGCATCGTCGTCCTACACGTGCGAGCTACCACTTCGAGGGCTCATAAATATGCCTGTAATTAGGCCGGGATAATAACACAATGCGTTGGCACGATGTCTGAGAACACTTTAAAGGCGCTGCCGTTTATATGGTCCGCCCGAACTCATATTTAAACAGTATGCTTGCGGTCCTAACAAACAGCTGTCATACTCGCATTCTTTGTAGACTCTGGAGGCTGTTTCGAATTGTTTCATCGTGTGGCATTGATGCGTTGAATTAAGTTAAACAAACGTTAAGAGGAAGAATAGCACGCACATAATTTCGTCTAAACTTCTGCAGTGGTGGGCATATAATCCATGAGGTGGCGGTGGCTCGTGGCCCTCTTACAAATGGTGGCACATCTAGCGGACGCTTTTCTCCCTATCAACCTTCCACCGGAGCATCGTGGCCAGAAAAAAATTCAACGAATCTGGTGTACCTCTCGAAGAAGGGTTTGTACGAAATGTGCCCCGATATGCTTTTCGTGGCCGTTTGTTTAGAAAATGTGCTCTGGCTTAAATTTTTTGGGGGTTCGCTAGAAAGGTCATGTGTTTAGCTTCGAAGTACTATCGTGAGCAAATGAGCACTGATGCAAGCTGCTGTTATGGCTTCTTTGCTTGCAAAATTTGCACAAGACAAGTTTTGTTTTGTTGAGAAACGTGCGGTTTAGTACATAGGTTTACTACGTTTTTTCTTCTGCCTCATTTTTGCCAATTGGAATATTAGTTCCTAGACAATTCGGCAAGATCTATGTAATTATCCGACAAACCGATTTTCTCTGGGCAAAAATTTAAAAAAAAGTTTGTAGTGTAACCTGTATACTCCGTAAAACACAACGATGGTCGTCTTTACGTACGTTTTCTTGGAATCCATTGTGGACGTGGAAACCAGCGGTCGTTAGGTCCCCCATCATATCTTCGTGGCTCTCCCTCTTCGAGACCGCTCACAAACACGCAGAAGGTGCTTATAAATAACAGTACCAGTACATTCACATTAAACAGCGTTGCCATCTTTCACTACAGCTTCTAATCCCGATACTTTGCGATCACAAAAGTTGTAAACCATACGGGCGCCTGTGACGACGACTAGAGCTGTAGTTGCCCTTTTTAAAACTGAATCCTCCATCTATCTTTGCCATGTTTGCCGCAGGGAAATCCTCGGGCTGCATCTACGTCACTGTACTGATTCAGACAGCTCATGTTGCCAATTTTGTGTAAATCCGCCTTTGGGGCTTCCAAGATTTCCAAGACGCAGTTGGTGGTGTATTTAACAATTTTCGTCATCCTTCTTGTGATTCAAGGTACCGTGGCCCCAGCCTCTGCACCCGTGAGTGACAGTGGCATTGTGCACCTTCCTTGGAGGTTTTTCTCATCGAGCTGAAGTGATTGTGTTGCTCTATATAAAGAAACGGCAGTCGAATGCTTCGACGTATCCTTTGTACACAGTTTTGTTACGACTACTGTGGAGTTTCCGCAACAAGACTAAGCTTGGCAGCGGCCAGAAATACATGTTTTCTAAATCAGTTGGCAACGCGGAGAACCACGGAATATCTGCAGCCTTCTTATGGCGAGATCTATAAATTGGCGTGGTACTATTTATAAAACCTTGTCGGCTTGTCAGCATTCCCGCGTAGAGGTGTAGCGGTTCTGTGGGACCCAGAACGGTCAAGACAGACATTCAAAAAATTTGTGACGGCATATTTGAGGTCGACAAAACGATCTACAAAATGATTCCTAATGGAAGACGAGACACTCTTATACAGCTCGTGGGCTCCACAGGTATACGCAACGGTGAAAGCAATGTACCGGTCGCCTGCAAATGCAACACAACAAAAAACGAAACAAATTTCCCCACACTGTAGAGACAGTTTCAACAGGCTCACAGCTGTCATCCTGCTTGCAACGTCGTAACAGGCCGCTTTACTTCGGCACAATTTTAGAGGGACAGATGTCAATACATTATTGGATAAGGCAGTTTTATAGGCTGTGATTTTTTCTTACGGGTGTCTATCGCCTTGTGTCCACCACCTCCATCGCGGCGCATCCGCAGTAGGAAACAGGTATAGAAAACAAAATTCTTTTGACATTCAGGAAGTTTTGGTATATTAAACCGCTGCCGTCGTGTTTTGAAGCGTGCATCATAACCGCTGCCGTATGGGTCCTCGCTGACAATAAACTGTAATGGGGGTTTTGCATTGAGGTTTCGCAAGTAAATAGAAAACTTTAGAATAGCTTTATACAGGCGGCACATGGAGATATAAAATATTGTTATTAAAATCCTTTTAGGCTGTTTCGGTAGGCGAGTTTCTCTTTTCACGGAAATTAATTAGCCATCCTAACACGACAGCACTCCCGCTGAGCAGTAGCTGCTTCGAGAGGCAAGAAAGAACACCAGTGTCTCCCACCAGTCTTTGGTAGTAGGAAAGAGGCTTGTGTGTGCCTTTTAGGCAGGCAAAACGAAACACCTACAAAAGCCGTGGCCTCAGACATGGCTTGTAGATTCAGCGTCCGTATGAACAGGAAGGCCAGAGACATCTCATTACTGCTTCAGAGCTATCCCTAGGCACACGTGCACCAGGTGCACGCAGGGGGGGTGGACCGTAATTGGCAGCACCAATGCGTGTCTACTATATTAGGAGGATCATTTTCCGGGGGTCAATACCCACGTACGCACGTATGGCGCATGTTCACGCTAAATGTCTCTTCCATTTTAATGCTACGGCTCCTATATGGGCGCCATAAAATAGTGTTATCAGAAAATCAGGGTGATCACACTGTGCCTGAACAGGTGTCGCTGCAGATGTCTCCCCTTGAGTTTATGGTGTCGGACTTTTTAAAGTGAATCTCTCTGGCTGTTTTCTCAAGTTTTGAGGGTGCTGCTGCTGCTGCTGCTGCTTTGTGGCCTAGTGCGCGAGTGGGAACTGTCTTACACCAGATAACGTAAGCTAGCGTCCCCGTACCGCTTCCACGAGCCCGAAAGGCGACTCGCAGTTGGGCGCCTGGCGACGTTACACGATATAACGCTGCTCTTCTCGGACAGCGCGTGATGGGTAGGCCGGAGAGGTGACTTCCGGCAAGGAGGGGGAGAGGTTCCTAGGGAAGCCAGAATTCCTGCGTGCATCACGTTCTCTCCGCTTGGAGCTGGTGGCCTCTTCGCCAGGAATACTGAAACGTTGAACGTTTATTTTTATGTCACGTATTTCTTGACACACTCACTAAATCACGGCTCAGAGTTTGAGTAATCAGCAATTACATGAAGTACAAAAAAATTCGGACCCCAGTTCACTCCAGCCCTCGTATGCCACGGTGGAAGCTTCGGCTTACTTAGATTTCCAGCTGTGTGTGCAATCTGCAATTTTTTTGTTCTTTTATGTAAAGGAATGTAAAATACAAGATAAAAACTTCGGCTATACAATAGGTTTTTCCACAAAGGTTTGATACGTCTGCACTCGACAATAGATCTCCCTGAAAACAAACTGTTTTCAGAGAACTGCGGACATCTCTACAGCCATTGCGAATTGTGTATATGCAGTTGCGGTTATCCACTAACCCACAAAAATGTGCGTTATTGGAGGGTTAGTACTTACGTGATGCTTAAATGAATCATTGTGAGGTGTTGGAGACTCCACTAACCTTTCAATGGGTGTCGTAAAGCAAAACCTGAATAGAAATATTTAAAATGCCATTATGTTTTCACCATGCACAAGCACGGGCGTTACTTATACGATAACCCTGCATTGAACACCTAAATGAAAAAAAAAAACATTCAGGATGTAACCTTGTTGTTGTTGTTTTGTCTTTGCTATGATACCGGCTTGAATGCGTTTGCATAGAACTCGCATTATCCAACATTTTTCGTTTGCGTCAGTGCTCTACCTTCTTGTAATTTTCCGTGATTGGATGGTGATCAAATAGTGCATATAACGATGCTAATAAACATCACAAATGAAGGTCCTTATAAACAGGTATTACGACAGAGAACGCTTCGGTTATTTAAATAGTAGTACAAATTCCAGAAATTTCACCAAACAGCTTACGCAGACAAAAGAAACGATGCAAAAGAGGTCATCGCGCCACGCTGCGCTAAGAAGGGGCAAAGGGAAATTCTTGACGAAGTTCCCAACAAGTCCAGCAGCTGTTAGCATCTTAGCAGGAAAAAGTAGTGCCATATGAGCCCCAATTACTGAAATTTTGCGTGCGAAAGACATCAGAATGAAGAAGGCATTTCTTGCTTCCAAAAAAGAGTGCCTTATTCGCCTTTACACTTAACTCTATTATTGTGGATGTCATCTAAGCAAAGTGAAATAGGGCATCTTTTTTCTCATGAAAATTGCCAGGCATTACCACAGGGCGAAGTATCTCATTATGTAAAAGGACGATGGTATGGACGATTCTGCGTTTTAAATACGGCCAAATGCACCCTGCTACCAATTTTTTATTGAAGAACTTTGTTGTCTTTGCCGTAAAATTAACAGCCAGTGTTCCTTACGTGAGTGAACATACTACCGAGGAGAACAAAGACATTGATGCTCCGCTATTTATTGAAAGTAATCAATGAATTTAGACACATCAACCTGAGTGTACAAAAATTACCCGTCCTTGCAGAACTTTCATTTGAAGCATGATTTTATTGCGATAAGTGGCATGTTACAGCTGTATATAAAGTAACGTACGTGAGACATGCCGCAAAGTACGGAACGCATAAGACGTACATGATGTTGCCTTGTGGCTTGGGTCCCAAACTTGATGGCTCGACGTAATTCTGGCCTGGCTAGAATTGGCTGATAGAGAAATCCAAGGGTTTTTGTCCTTGCTAAACGTGTAAATTTTTCCTAAAATAGGCGAAACATATTTATCGGGATTGGTTCTACATCCAGGCGAACGAATCAACTGTTTCTCGGACCGCACCTTTCTTTTACACTGTCCTTTACCTGTCCTCCATCTGCAAACCTTTTCCATGGCATCGCATAAGCCGTGAATTAGTCGGGATAAACACTTCAAATAAACCGAAGGAAATTCAAAGAGATTTTGGAATATTTCAGACACAGCTCCAATGATGTGTTAGGCTACTTAATTTTACAAACCTTATCTGTGTGTTCGACTTATTTGCCTGGTACGCACATTGTCAATTTCGGTAACGTCATCGGTAAAGCAAGTGGTTATGAGAATAAATACGGAGCTATTTTTTTAATTGTGGGGAGTATGTTAAAGCGTGTCTCATGAAGATTTGGCGGCTGGGGTGCCATGCATTTGTTTCATAGTAAGGGGTAAGGGAGTGTGAGAGGACGTGTTTGCTGTGTATACGGTGGTTGGAGTAGGGAAGACGGGGGAGTTTTTTAACTGCCTTCCTCCTTAGACGCTGGCCGTGAGGCTTTGACCTCACTGGGGTGCGTGGAGATTCGAACGTCACGTTGCTGGATGCCCACGTGGGAACTGAGCAGCTAGTTTCCACACCTCGATAGAAGTAATATTTACGGTAGGTAAATCAGGGGCGTCGTGTCACCCGTACTTCGTAGGTAGAGAAAAAACGTTTATTTCAGCAGGAGAACACAAGGTCAAGCGGGGTAATAGCGTAGAAAAGATCTGCGTTACCCAAGGTCGTTCGCCTTGGGTAACCCAGATTAGCCTAACTTCTCCCCCTTTTTTAGGATCCGCCGTTTCTTTGCGGGAACGCAGGGAACCGGCACGCCGATTACTTCGGCCGTTTCTCCCTCAAGGTTAAGGTACTTCCGGGAAACCAGTCCTGCGGAAACCCCCCCCCTTAACCGCGCATCTCCGCCCGCATGTCACTAGGTTAGAAGGGCGTGGGAAAAGGTAAACGGGAAAGAATACAACTTTTGCTTCGTGCCCTCAGAGCATTGAACAGTACAATTCTAGATTACGATGACCATACACATTTTACTGCATCTGCATGATCGAAGAAGCGCGTTGGGTATCTTATTCGATTGTGCTATTGCCGGGGTATCCACCAGCGCTTTTGCTTACTATAGGTAATTATTCGCAAAGTTGATGAATTCTTGTTCTGTAAAAAAATGTTTCGCAAAATTAAGCAAGGGTGTGTGAAGAAAGTTGACAGGACGAGACAGGGTGACGTCTTTTGTTTATTTTGCACTAAGAATTAATAAAAAAAGACGTGTGAAGGCTCTCGGTAGAAAAACACAGCAACACAGTAATGAAGTGTCCACAAAAGACAAAATGCAGTTTTCCCAACTAGAGAAAAAATTTGCAGGGCGGCAAGGGCATATTACACCATATAACTCCTAGTAAAGCAGCGTACCATGCCGATAATCAGGCAGTACTTAGGAATGTTCTTTCTAGCCACCGTTCCCTCATCGTCGTAGCCTTCTATCGCGCAAGATGTTCCACCCGCTCCCCCAGGTGGGCTCTCGGTTGAAAAACAGACCCTTTCGGCCTTCATGCTCGCTTTTGCATTCATGCGCCAAAACAATTTGAAATGCATGACCGGTGTATTCGAAGAGAATGTGACCAGGTCGGGGTGGCGCTTACGCGCTTGATTACTTGAAATTATCGGATTGTTCCAAGGAAAATATAACTACAGGATGTTTACGTTCCTCGCGAGCTACAGACAGGCAATTTTCCATCCTCTCTCGTGAAGGACTGCAAAAAGTTACAGATTTTGGGTAGCCCATAGAGTGCAAATGACAAATAAATAGGGGTATACACACGGTGCAAGCGACGGAGTCACCTAAATAAGGAAGACACTGACAACCAACGTAGTGTTTATTTAGTGATCCTATGTCGGCGTTCCAGTTTTGCTTTTTATACGCCGCTATCCCACCTGCATTTTAAAGCCAGAATACAGACTACTTCTAAAGAGCGTTCACACCTTACCCCAATTACCAGATATTTATATTTACCAACACTACGCAGCACGAGTCTAAAAAAAATACTTGCTAAAGCCGCTACATGGGCTACTCAGCTCGATGGTTTCGCATCGAAGATGATTCGATATGTTGTTTTAGAGCGCAGCCCTTTGGCGGCCGGTACATGGTCTTCGCGGTGGCGGCGTCGGCCTATGCCCGCTAACGGAGCGCGAGAACGAAGCAGAAAAGGTATAAAGAAAACGTAGAGGAGCGTCTGGCGAAGAGGGAGGAGGAGGGCGGCATGCCCGACGATGGCATTATCTCTCTCACTGCCTCCCCTTCACACTTTCGTCATGCGTCGCCGACATGGAGCGCCCTCCCCCTGACACTTTCCCTTGGCGGTGTTCCGTTCGCGGATAATCCGAACCACGTGACATTTGCGCGGAATGTTCAAACACGATTTGCAACAACACGGTGCTCGGCGGCAGCGATGCGCTGTGATATAATAGCAGAGTAGTGTGCGCCGCCGTGCGTTCGCTGATCACGTGATCACTTCCTGAGACGCAGTAGATATGTGCCGTGACCGAGAAAACTGCAGTTCGCGCTGCGCACAGATTTCGCTTCAGGGAGTATAATAATCGTCAGTGCATTTTTTTAGTACCGCAATTATTCCAGCCTTTGAAAATCCTGCAGGTAGATTACTCCTAATAAGTGTCCAAATGCTAGCCCTTGTACCAAAAAATTAAATTTACCAAGCAGCACCATGCATGTGTCTTGAAGAAACCTAGCTGGCGCTACTGTGGAGTCTACTCTGCTCGACTGTTCCGCATCCAACGAAGATTCCACATGTTGTACCACCACTCAGGAACGCACAGGCCCAGACGATTCCGGCACCATCCTTCACGGCAGAAGCATTCGTTCTTGCACTCCATGATGCAGGAGGGTGAAATGGGCTTCCCGCATATCTTGCGGATGCAAGCACTGCCAGGGCAAGCCTCCCAGGTTTCGCCGGGCAATTTACACGCTGCGTGCGAAAAGATACAGGGTCGACCTTTACACGTTATTCTTTGATTCTGCCGTATTGTTCTGAATCCTAGCAAAATCTCGGTAAAATAAAATTTACATGTTTATTGAATCTTTTTAAGATGCAAGAGTTGGTGCTCTACTCAAGATTAACGTGGAAGCTTGCGCTAGTTGTTAAGCAGTGCAGACAAATATAAAACAGCGCACATGACACCGACGAAAGAAGGGACATCACCACGGTGCCACAACAGCAGCGGCGGGGTGTTGCCCCTTCCGTTCGTCCGTGTCAGTCTCGCTGTTTCGTATTTTGTACGAAGGCCTGAGAATCGACAGAATACCTGCCTCGCTTCCACGATGGCCCAATGGTGACAGCAATTTATTTTGTTGAAGCATTTTAAAATACTTTATTATTTTATTGTGGCTTATAAATGCGAGCGCTAAGAAGAGCAGTCACTCAGAAAGTTTTCGCTTCCATGGAAGTGAAGCAGTTGGCAAGAAGAGTCAGAACGGCCGACCTTGCAAAAGCTTCCGGGCATTTTTTTTGATACTACAAAATTTCGGTACCAGATATTAAGAAAAAGGCTTTGTTGAAAGTACGTAGCTGCTTTTGCAACTGCAGACGAGGAGCTGCGCCCATCAGATTACAGTACTGGTGCTCCAGCTGTATCATATGTGTATGGCTTACTGCACTGAGGCGAACTTTGTAACTTCTTGACGGTGATGCTGTATCCACACGAGCCACATTTTGCAGCTGGCTTTTGTTAATAATGATATAAACAAAATGACGAAAAAAGACGTCGGCTCGTCTTGAATACGTATGCGGATTATAGGAATTCAGTTTGACTGTTTCTTTCACTGTATCACAAACAACTATTCAACTTTTCAAATATGCTCACTGATAAAAACCTTTAGGTTTACTATTCTGCACCCCAAAAGGTAACTCAACATAAAAAGTTTTTTTGTACTTTGCCCTTGATTCAGCAGAGCTGTTCTATTCACTTTTACTCATGTTTGGCATTGGGATTCTTCTGATACCGTTATATTTGACGTGATTTTTTAGGTAAAGCGCTGTTCTAAACATTCCACTAAATGATTTTAAGGCTGAAGGCTGATAAACCGTTTGCGCGTCAATGCCCTCTGCACGGCAATGCGTAAACATGCAAAAATAAGGTGTGAGTGTACTTACGAGGCGTTGGAAACCAGTCAGGGCGCCAGAACTGAAGTCTAAAGCCACCCCTATTATCAGGTGTTGTATCACCTTTTGCCTGGCCTTCTCCGCTCTCCAACACAAGCCAAACACACATGACAAAAATTCCAAAAACAGGGAAAGCCGCCATGTTTGTCTTCAGAGATGTACCTCGGTGAGTGTGATGTATCTTGGGCTTTTCTCATTCGACGCACCCGGAAGCAAAACAAATCACGCCACGTTTCCAGATAAAAGGTGGCTGCTCCTGTGTTGTCGTTTATGCAGCAACGTATACGCAGCCTTTTGTATAGGCTGAAAAAACAGCGTGCTACTTCACATCTGTTCACACTAACCTTTTCCTGTTGTTTGACGAGTTTCTCTTTAGAAACGCGGATTGGGTCCCAGCGAATGTACAACCGGAGAGCAGATGCATATTGTCGACAACTCCATTGTTCAGGACATAAAAGGAACCGGCGCAGACATTCTGCTCTTCTCTGTGCGCTGGCGTCCTGAAGATTACCTACTGTATTCTTTCACAGCTGTGGCTTACCATACGGTGTTTTTAGCTGCTTCAGTAAAGTCACTCCCTCGTGCGTTCCTTCAAACAGCTACTGCAAGAATTGAAATTCGGGAACGTAAAAAAGATCAACACTTTATCGCTTTTGCGTCCCGGGCTGATTTAAAGTTTCAGCTTTCATATATATTTTCCCAAACCATGCGTCAACCCATATTCAGTGCACAGGTACAAAGGGAGCGGTTGTAGCACGTATCTCACGCAGGAGTCCCTGACATCGTGTGTCCCGTACGCGCGTCTTTTCTCCACATTGTAAAAATTACGCTGCTAAAAATATCGTCCGTGCTTTCCCCCTTCTAGCGCCTGTCCTTAGTCGTTGAGGACTTCCCTACTGCATTAGCGCCGAGGGCGATTCTTTTTGTTGGGATTATGAGTGGAGGAAGGCCCCACCGCCGCCATTGCTACATCTCTGTGGCTAAAACTAAAAAGGCAATTTTTTTACCTGCGAGAAATGTGGCGGAGAAGGCGGAGTAATAAGTGTTTTTATTGTTAGAGTGTAGCTTTTAAGCAGCCACTCCTGTAATCTTCAGGCGTCCCTCCTCGTCGGCCTCGTTGTAACCGAGTGAATGAGGCGGGCACCCTAAGTAGAGCGAGCAGAAAAGTGGAAGAGGAGGCTATGACGAAAGTGTGAGGGGGAACACGGTATGCTGAGGGTGCGTTATAAGCAGTCGACACCCCAAGTCACACAGTGTCGGCCCACATTCTTCCAGCTTTCCCATCACAAAAACCTCATCGCACCGCATCGCCTTGCAAGACGCTGTCCGCGGCGGCGACCCGCTACGAGATAACGCCATAGTAGCGTGCGCCGTGGTGCGTTCGTCGACAACGCCATCACTTCGTCTGCTGCTGCAGCTAAACGAGCCACCCGAGAAAAGGCTCAGTGCAGCCTACGCCGAAACACCGAAATCCAGAGGTGCACGCCGGCCCGGCAGCACCTATGCACCGCCGTCGAGAACACTCTGGAGTTCGGGCTGTGTTCAAATTTTGCATTGGGGAATACCATAATGGTTAGCAAATTTTTTTGCACCTCAGAATCCCTTGCGCTGTGCCAACAGCACATTATCGACGCCTAAACGAGACCTAAAATGGTTGGTAGATGTTACTGGAAAAAATGTTGCTGAAATCGCAGACGGAGTAATAATAATCATCTTTTATTTACATAAGTAGTGGAGATGATCAATAGGGGAAGGTCACCAGTGTGTTCTCCTTCAACTAAAGCTACAATGAAGAACGCACACAGCCGCTAGCTGCGTACCTGGATGATGTCACCTCTGTGAAAACGTAGTTAGGGAGAAGGGCGGTAGGAAGAAATATGGAGAAAGGATAAGGGTAATGATGATGCTGGTGGGAAGCATGCAGCCCAGCAATGATGGCATTGACAGTAGCATAGGCTCTTACAGGGCGTCGTGTATTCCAGGAAGTGCAGCACAGCACAAAATGTGGTCTCGTAAATCGAAAAGTGACAGTCTAGGTACCAGGGAAAGGAATGGACAGGGAACACTGAGACGTCGCCAGTGGGCAGTGGATCCTTTGATCTGTGGAAATAACTTCGTTCATGTAAAGATGACTTATTCGAAGCGAGTTAGTATACGAGGGGCTCAGGCTGTTAGTGCTGTTCGTTCTTTGTAAAGTTATTTCAATATTAATGGCGTAAACAAGCATATCAATGATGGCTACTTGCGATTCGGCTCAGAGGGAAAGTGAGGTGCTGTTGGTTAAAGGGGCCATGGAGACAAAACTCAAGTTTGGTTCATTCGGAAGATTGGCTCGTTAGAATAGCACTGACGCCACTTTTAGCGCATACTTAACTCAAATAAGCTATCTAATTATGAAAAAAGGGAATGACGTGCGACCCCCTCCCGCACTAGGACCTATGACATGTGGGCAGATTAGTGATTCGCTGCGGCTGGCAAACTCCAACACCAATTGAACAAGGGTTATAAGCTTGGAGAACGAGCTGTTCACGCTTAAATTTAATGCATATTCTTTTTACAGAGGATAGAATGGTAGCGTCAACAATGGAAGGTATGATCCCATACGTAAACATAGAAGCAACAGAACGCACTGCACGCACCATGCAGGTTATAGGTGCGCAGTCGTCTGGCGCGTTGAGCCTACACTGGCCAAATGGCATTGGCGACATCGTCTTCTGTGACTGTTTCTCGAGCATACCCAATGTTTCTCAAAACGATCACCATCAACCGCAACAAAAATTAGCGAGGTAGACATCCTGTCAAAAAACAAAGCGAGTGCAGACAGGGGTTTTGATCAGTATCGTGCCGCCATCTGGGAGGACGAACTGTAAACAATGCAACAAAACACGTTTGGCCTTTCGCTGCAGCCACAGTCATCGTGCTAACAATCGTTTGAAGTACCTGCCCTCGATACGTCGACGCGGACGTCACAAAACACGATTTAGAGGGACAATCAAATTTTGCCAGAAATTGTTTAATTTATCCCGGAAAAGCGCTGAGCGCACTAATAAACACCAAATCGTTCAAATTAAACCAACGTGTCTTTTGTCTTCATGGCCTACAAACGGGACACTGAAGTGACTTGTAAACATTGTGGGATTACTTGCGCAAACTGTATAGTCTGGAGTCTATAGACCATTTTTCGACCGCTCCCGGTGCGTTTACGCGCTTTTATTTAATAGAGAAATAAATTATAAATTGCTGTACTCCTCTCTGTACCTTCCTTGCCGATTTCCTATGACGTTGTGTATGAAGCTCACTCGAGATGGCCTGGCTTGACTGCGCTACTACTCGGCTCGGCGACCCTCCGAGAGAGTCGGTCGTCCTGACGGCCGGCGGAGGAACGCCGTAATTAGTTCGCTCAATTGAAACTAAGCCACGACCCGATTTGTACCTGGAAGTACGTGCCTTCAGTTTGTTATTTGAAGGCTCTATCAAGCTTAGTAAGGCTCTATGAAGTCCAATTAGCTCCACACAAGCGCACATGTAACGCTTCGGTGACCTGCAGGCTCGTAGAAAACCCATGGCCAAATAAAGTAGGTAGAACAGCCAGCGAAATCATTGTAGGTGCTAAGGAATAAAAATCAACCGAAACGTTTATTGTAAAGCGTCAAACCAAGGTGCGGGAAACACTTTTTGCGCTGGGTAAACGAGCATAGCGGTAAGCTGCACGACAACAAATTTGTCATCGCTTTTCTGGCTAATGAATGCAGCCACTTCAGATAGATATTGGCAAGAATTTGGGGCACGCCTACTGCACAAGTGTTATTCGAGAAATAGTAACCTACGCTGATAAGAGTGCTGAAACTAATGAAAAATAAACGGGCTATACAATATGTACTGTGCATTTTTCTCCCTGACAGCGCTCTGATTATGGCTGAGTGGTCTGAAGCACTGGGTGCATTGTTTCGCAAGGCGCAATTTTGAATCCGCGATAGCGCAAGTGTTTCTTTTCTTGAAGTTGAATTATTTTTTTGAGAATATGATTTTTATACCAAATTCGCCATTTTCGCTCTCTAGCGGTCATTTCTCAACGAGCGAGTTCGCAGAACGCATGCAGACTGACCCTCACACACTGGCCAGTTCTCGTTGGCGTGGGGTTGCCATCAGCACAGGCTGCTTTCGGGCACAGTGCCTTATCAGCCGATCCTTGGCTGTTTGCCAACACGATACAGATACAGGTTGCCTCTTACGATACAGACACGAGCTAGGAAAGCTCCAAGGTTCGAGAAAAAGCGCACCGCATTTGAGTGTCTGCGATTATGCGGAGGGCGTTCAGCCATTGCGTACGCCTCGGCTCGTGAAAGTTACTCTTCAAAGCATAGATGACAGTCTTACCCGACCCATTCAACAGCGTAGAACACGGCAGAAGCGTTGCGTGCCAATTCCTGAGATATCGAGAATGCCCATCAAACGATAACATCGGATACCACGCTTGTTGCTTCACGGAACCAAAACAGAAACTAGTTTGTAATCTAACCTTGGTCATCGTCAAATGACATCGCATCTTGAATACACGTCGCATCTATTAGTTGCTGCGGCCGCTGGAAATGCCCCATGGTAATATTTTTTTCTTTCAGGATTTAAAAATAAATACTGCTTTATCGACCGCATAAATAATGAAAAGTGTGTTTATTTGAGCCACTATATGCAATGAAAACACAAAGAAAAGTGAAACATTCACCTCAGTGTCCCTTTAGAAGCAGGTAGGTACATATCTCGTGCAGTATCATAGTGAAACCAGCTTAGTACATAGCCGCTTAAGCTGTTGTATGATATGAAGTTATGGCCTGTTGACCGTTTAACCTGAACTCCCCACGTCGTGCTTCACCGGTCCAGCCGCACGACAGTTTCATATGCAATGTTTTGTGTTCTCGTCAGGTTGCCTTTTAATGAAGTTGTGTTGCATCTCCAAAGAAAAATGTGACATACAGCTGAATTTCACCCGTGCGGCTGCTTATGAGCTACACGTTTAATTCTATGCCATTTACTTAGCGTGAGTATCCAGTTTGCAAGTCTCTTTGCTGAAACATTGGCAACAATCGCGGTTTCTACCTTGTTTAGTTCGAAGTTTTCTGTTCTTACCTCCCCCCCGCTTTTTGGGGTATTTATGTCAATGTAATTTTTTTCCTGTGCTTGTTGGTGGTAGCCAGCGCCACTCTGACTTCTCGGGGTGAAGGGGACCTTCTTTTTAATCCCCGCGCCGTGACGGGAGTGTCTACGACATGTCGAGAGTGGTCAACCAGCGTTAAACACTCTTAAGCTCCCTATGGCACCAAGACTGCCAGAACAGAGGCCCTCGCTATGCATGTAGCGAATCAGAATAGGAAATGAGGCGCTCGTAGAAATAACACAGAAATAAGGGTTGGCAGTCAAGAAAACCTCGGAAAGCAAAGGGGAGGTTGTGGTAGGTCATTGAAAGAGATAAAGAATTTAGAAGGAAAGGAAGAAAGCGGAGAAAAAATGCCCGCCAGGTGGGATCTGAACCCATGACATCCAGAATACCGGTCTGGTGCGATAACCACTACGCTACCGGCGGGGCGATTCCCCCCCCCCCCTCTCCGCTTTCTGGGGTATTTATGTCAATGTAATTTTTTTCCTGTTCTTGGGGGTGGTAGCCAGCGCCACACTCTGACTTCTCGGAGTGAAGGGACCTTCCGCTTTCTTTCTTTCCTTCTAAATTCCTGATCTGTTTCAATGACCTACCACAACCTCCCCTTTGCTTTCCGAGGTTTTCTTGACTGCCAACCCTTATTTCTGTGTTATTTCTACGAGCCCCTCATTTCCTATTCTGATTCGCTATATATATATATATATATATATATTATATATATATATATATATATATATATATATATATATATATAAAGATATATAAACTCACACAGAGCGCGAAAAAAATAAGGTTAGTAGAGACAGAGACAAACGAGAAAGACGTAGAAAATAGAAATAAGTTTACTGACGTTTCAGGAGAGGAACTTGAAGAAAGGAGTCATCATCCCTGAAATATCAGTAAACTATTTCTATTTTCTAAGTCTTCTAGAGGTGTCTCTGTCTCTAAACCATAACTTATTTTATTTACTAGTCTTTTTTTTTTATATACTAATATTATATATATATATATATATATATATATATATATATATATATATATATATTAGGAAACTAAATGATTGCGAAGAAGGTATAAGAAGGTATTTTTTCCAAAATCAACCAAGCCGGCGTTTACGAGTGCGAATTTTCGAAAGAATAAGCTTTAAAAATAAAGTGACCACCAGAATAACGCCGTAGAGGAAGCATTGGGAGGTTACAACATATTTCTACTCCGTGACAACTACCTACAGTCCTGGTTAGAATAAACCACCGCATGGCATGCAGTGTATACGCACAGTAAAGCAACCACGCCAGGCTGCAACATAAAATCAGTGGTCAAGAGTCATAGCTTGCATGCGGCAGGCAGGAGTTTAGTGTCCTCTTTATTTACTATAATGGCACGGACCTTCGGTACAAAAATTGTAAGTACCCAAGTGCATTAACGACACAAAAAAAAAACAGAAAGCATCAATTATAAGTAGTAGTACACAGCCGTTTTCTCCAAAACATCACAATGGCGGTATTGCATTTCTAGTGTTCTAAGGCTTAGTTTTGCTGCCACAAAATACTTAGGGCAAGGGTTCTGTGTTCGAGCACTGGTTCCAGGGTACGCAGCGGCGGTCCGATCGTCGATAGAGTCCACTGCCACAAAAGCATCCGGTGACGCAGTCCTTAACGCACAAGCGGGCAACTTCCCTGCGTCCACACTTCAGCTCGCCACATGTGCTGCTGGCGCAGACCTTGAACACTGTTCCTGGAACACATTGCACGAGCACGCCTGGCCAGTACTCCCAGGCTCCGTGAGCTGCAGCCATCCAATGTCAAGGTGTAAGAGTAATGCCGGCAGAAAAGGAAGAATAGCCATTTTTTCTCCAACCCAAATATCTTAGAAAACAAACCATGAAAGCTCAGTGGCAAGTTGGTATTGTTACGGGATTAATTAGCTCCAAAAAAAGCTTTCCTTAGGAATGAGGGTGACAGAATGCCGCAGCGTGTTCTATAGCTACTAATTCTTGATCAAGCACAATGAGGGGCCTTGGCAACTACCTTAATTTCGCTCGAACCTAGCTTCAAGACAGTTCTTTGTATTACAATGAAAGCAGTGTCCGCCGGGCTGTTCTCGAAACAATCGGCGTAGTAGCATCAATGGAGTTTTTCTTCAGTTCTAATACGCAAGCAACTTGGTCCTTCTATGTTTGCAATATTTAGAATGCCACAAAACTAATTTAGCATATAGCTCAGTGATAGTTCTTGTATCGTCTGCACAATATTCAAAGATAGGGGAAAAGTCACACTTTTACAAGTACGAACGCTTTAAAGTGCAACTCTCAGGCCGTGTCGGCGTAAGTGACGGTGATCGCAATAAATGGGTCTGAGAACTATGGCATGGAGTCAAGCTTACACGCTACCGGATTATCGAAAAACATATATTTACTGGACAACAACTTACAGTTGCCGGTAGCACTCGCGGCCAGAAGTAGGACGGCCACACTGACAAATAACAGAGGCCTCATGCTGACAAACTGGTTGTACGTGATGTGTTGCACACCCATTAGCGTCCCTATTTATGACAAAGTGCGAAGAGACGCATGGTACACGCTGTGAAGAGAATCAAAATTTCCCCACGAGCGTTGATGTACAAAACACCCATCGCTAGCGTTCCACGCTCTGTGATTAGATACCAAAGTCGACGGCTGCTAAAGGCTCACTCGAGCGCTTGCTGATTAACCTGGATTGCCCTGCGGGACGGTATGAATGGAAAGTCCGGATGTTGTCAGGTGATTCGGAAAGTACACCATACGGTATCGCCTTGTTTCTCTTTGCATTTCACGCTCGAATAGCGGCTGATAGTGAGGCACCGGGGCTCATTTTGGGTTCTTATCAGTTGTTGCTCGCACATTTTTGCAGCTCTGACGAGAAAAGGAGCTTATTGAAAGATAAGCGACTCCCACGGAGTTTCAATTCTGTGGCAACCGTTCAGTGTTTTCAAGAAATATCTCTCCCAAGGCACTCTTCGGAGAAGATGCTGTTTCCACGAGAGTGATAAAAACCATTACACTGGTGAAGAAATGGATAAGAATATTGCTTCCCATATGTCCAGCCTGGAGCAACAGCATTCTATGAAGACGTAACTGCAGTGAAACAATACTTACACTAAAGAATCTAGACACCTACTTAAAAATAGGAAGAGGTTTCCTGGGATAATTAATAAATGGCAGTCCCCTTTTTCACTCACGTTATGAAATATCTTTGCCCGATTAAAAGCATTATACCATGCAATTGGAGTCATCGAATGCCAAACCCGCTGGCACATTTTTATCACCATCGTAGAAACACTATGGTAATTATGGCTCAGTAATACATGACAAACCTTGAGGTAAGTCAAAAAAGCAAAAAACGTCGTTACTACGTAGAGTGTACTTTGCGGAAACTCGTGACTAGTGTGTCAAAGTGCTCCTTAAAATTAATTAGCGCACCTAATTTACACTTTAGCCACGAGTGGTGGGAGGGCTACGGATTAATTTGCACAGCCTAGGGCTCTTATCAAGAGCCTGAATCCCTTGCTATTAGTAGCTATGAACGACTTAACTCTCTTGCCGTCTTCAGTTGAATCAACATACTCCTCTAACACTAGCGTGGGGCTTCCCTTTGTTATATCGAGACGAGCAATACAAATTAACAAATTCCTCGCTTCATTCAGACTTTTCGCAGAGTGATGAAACACCGACATTTATACGGCTGTTAAAAACTATGTTGGTCATATTCTCGTCGCTAACCGTAACGAGGAGTGGGTGCACATTGAGAGTGAAGTCTCACAAGCCTTGGACGTCTCTTAAATAGTCAGGAGCCTGCCACAATTTCCGGTTTTGTGCTTGAAAATATGTAAAGAACGTTGCGTGTTATTCAAGCTTAAGGCACTGGTTAGGGCAGTCTATATCATTGTGCTGTACACGTTAGACTGAATTTAAGCATCCCTTATTGTAATAGAGCGGTCTAGACTTGTAAAAGAGGCTAACTTTGTAGGTAATAAGCGTACACATCATGTGGAGACACAAAACCGCTTCACTATCGCTATACCGGCTTCCGAAGCACTTGGGAAGGGACTCGCCATGTTACCAGAAGAGCTCCTCCTAATACGGGACGTCAGCTCAACGCACAAAGCTGTTGAAGTGTCAGGTTCATCTTCCTTTACAAAATATATGGGGTGGTTCATTTTTGGTTTTGTTGGGACGGCGCAGAATAGCCTGGGCATGGGGATTACTTAGTCAGTACAAAATCAAACTGGGAATTCACTCGGCGATGCTACACCTGGGGTATCCGTAGGTTGTAGTTCAGGGCAACGGAATTATTTAGAGAGGCGAATGGTCTTCAACGAGCGGCATAATTGAAACGCGCGCGACTCAGACAAGTTGCAGCTGTACGGTTAAAACCTCCATTTCTATTGGAGCCAAACGCGAACTTTCACGGCGGCTGAGTGGCTGGTGAGGAAATATCTGGTGAGGGAAAAAATATCTGGTGAGGACCACGGTGTTTCAACGAATATGCGCGCGAGGGAACTGAGTGAACACTATTTTCGAACGTCGTAAATTGTGCGATCAATCCTTAACTTCAAAAAAGCAATGTGATGTTCCAGTTGTATCTGAAGAATAGTCTGCTCTAAAATTAATAGGTAATGCACCAGGATGAGTGGACGAGGCGTCCAGAAATAGCGTGCGCATGTGCTGTACATTTTCGGGCGGATAATTGACTTCACTTCTAATGAACTAGCCGGTGTGCGTTATGTTCATTATATCTGAAAATAAGAGGTTACATAACTCATGACGTTCGAGCCAAACAAAACTATTGTGCCTCGTCTTTGCTTCGAGGCACATCTCGAGGGACTTAGTGATGGGTCCACGGCCCAGATCAAGTGCTCAAGGACTGCGGGAGCAGCTTCTTCGACTAAGACACCTGCGACTGCCTTGCTCCGCGTCGATTGCAGGATAACCGAGTCGACTGCGTTATGCGGTTCTTCCGCGCTCCTGGCGGAGGTCGGAATACGAATGCTTCCGCCTCGACCAGTGTGGCCTGTTGGGATGGCATTTAACTCTCACGTTCTGGAGGAGTCAAAGATGTCACCAGCTAAGTCATTAAAGACGACAGTCCTTCTTGGGAAACCTAACGCGACAACGTCTGTCTGTCTGTCTGTCTGTCTGTTTGTTTGTCTGTCTGTCTGTTGATCAAACCGTTCTGCCAAACAACAGGTGATAGAAGGCTTCAACACGAAGCATGTCAAGCCACCATCTTTTTAACTCGAAAACAGGTGGCGTACCTCGCACATATAAACATTTTTCAGCACAAGGAAAACGTTAAGTATGTTTTAAGAGAACCATGGGTACATAGTGGAGAGTAGCAACGTTTTTTAAATTCTTAATTCACCTGGAATTCGGTTATGTGCTAGCAAATAAAAAACAACCCGTTAAAACGTTTTGAACACAAGCGAGATCAAATCCAGAAGGAAAACAGCAGCTCATTGTGATTAAAGATCCCGTTGGGGATGTGAAACGTCAAAATTGTTTCCTGTACTTGGTCAGTGATAGGAAACTTGTTACGGTAAAACAGAATGTGTTACAAGCTGTTACAAAAAAGCTGTTACAACCACACAGTAAGAAAAGGTGCTGTCAGATGACACGCCAGGAGGGCGAACGCGGGAAAATTCAATAAAACGATTGAAACCTTCATTGCATTCATCATGGGAGGAGGAAGAGGGGACGAGAACAGCGTGAGCAGTTGAGTAGAGAGAGGGGAAAAGGTGTGACGTGGCAGCGAAAGCAGAAAGCAATCGTATTTCGGCAACCTTTCCTGCGAAAAGAGCAGATATATAGCCAAATTCTTCGATAGTTTTTCATTATGTCTCCTTCTTCTGCACAAAAGATCTAAAAAACAGTAAAGTTAAACACCTGTTTTTTTTAACCAGAAGGAACGACTACAACGGCGTCCTGCCACTACACCTAAGAAAACATGCAAAATTTTTAACAATTTTGATGCCCACTTCGTCCTGGTGATGCTCGGAATACAATTTCTTGAATAAAGGCTCGACTGTTTCCAAATAAGCAACTTCTGTCTGCTTCTAACGTACCGTCTTGCACAAAACATGAAGTGTGAGCCTGTCTTATTAGTTTCACCGAAACGAAAACCACGTACGCAGAAAACAATTTAGCACAGTAATGGCCTCAACAGCCTAAAACAGTCCGCTACAAATAGCGCTTTCATGAAGGAGGGACCCGGCCCTTTTAAAGCGACACCCTTATATTTCTCTTTCAACCCCTCGAGTTGAAAGGTACACAAAATTGGGCGCCAACTCAGAATCGCACTTTTTCGCTTCATAGATGGCATCACATATCGCCCCCAAAAAGCTGCTTCAGGTAGCAGCAATATAGCAGTGTAAAAACAACCAGGACACCGAAGCACGCTTTATTCCGCCGCACGAAAGGAAATATAGCTCCGATGACGGCATGCTTCGGTCGTGCGATGACACGAGCGTTCCCTGATACGGCCGAAGATCGTGGCCAAGAATGTCAGATATTAGTACGGAATGAATACTGGCATGACTTGGCCCAGATGTCTCTTTTTGCGTGTTTGCATGCTGTTTTTTTTATCTGGAGAGCACGAAGTCGGCGACTTTCAAAGAGGGTGAGGAGGGTGCTTTACGTGGTGCGAATGAAAAGCTAGAATCATTTCCTGCGACCCCCAGATAAGGCTACCGCGTCTAAGAAGACGAAACAAAATGTATTTGCAGATTTCCTAAACCTTTTGTATCAATCTACGCGCACAGTTAAGAACATAGAAATACGACACCGCGTAAACACAATTCCTTTTCGTGCCAGCATATACGGCGGCGGTTACATCGCTCTGACCGACAGAAGAGCATTGCAGCGAGCCACTGCGGTGGCAAGGGGCGCGTGTGAACCTACTGGGCGGCAGGCTTCCCTCAGCATTCGTTGTGAATCCTTACGTTTGCGGGATATATAAGCTTGGTTCGCTGCGCTTCTGTGGAAGCCACGAAACGTGAGTTCTTGAAGGAGAATTCCCTCCCACTTATCCGTGTTCAATTCCTGCAGCGGCTATTGCGAGTGTTACGCATGAAGAAAATCGCACCAATGTCAGAGCACAAACTGAATATACGTTGCCCGTGGGAGTCCAACTGCTCCTATATTGCTCTGTCCGAATAACTCATTTACGCTTAATTTCTTCATTTCTTTCGTTCATAGCGCTATCGGTCTTTTGCACTTTCTATTGTAATTTCAGGGTAGTCATTCCGTTGCCATGGTGGTCCAACGGTTATCCGTTTGGCCAAAGGAGATTTCAGCGATCCATGTGGGCTGTTGCGCCGCATAATTACGCGCCGCTTCACTCCATAGACCCGCACGGGACCTTTAGGATGCCTGAAGGACTCTCCAAGCATGACGAAGCGGTTATTCACCGTGTGCGGCTAAATGTCGCTTACACCAATTACTTTCGATTCAAGACGAAACAGGCCGCTTCCCCCTTGTGCACTCTTTGTGACGTGCGCGAAGACTTGAACCACGTGCTATGTGAGTGTACGCGGTATAGAGCCGCCAGAACGTCCCTTTTAGTGTCCTTGGGTCTTCCGCTGTCTAGAGGTTTAACTCTCAGTGACGTGCTAGGCCCTTGGACGAACTCTAAACGAGCATCTCGAGCGACAAAAGCTCTACTGTCTTTCCTGCGAAGCACAGGACTTGATCAGACTTTTTAAACAGGACTCTCTTAATGAGCGCGTCATCTTCATCACAGTCATTATCATCACCTCTTCATCGATTTCATTTTTTTATACATCTGGTGTAGCAAGCTAGGCGCCTTGGCCAGGCTAACCTCACCAGTATCATTAAAGACTATTCTCTCTCTCTCTCTCTCTCTCTCTCTCTCTCTCTCTCTCTCTCCTTAACTTCCCTTTCAGGGGTATATCCCCTCCTCCCCAGTAACACAGTAACCCAAGACGCTCATTCGCAATGTCGGAGTGCTTCTTTTATCATTATTGTGTCGATGGCCACGCGGGCCGACTGAAGATTGTGTTGACGTAATAACTCCCTGCGTTATATTCGTATACAATAAGGGAAGCCAGCACTCTAGCATTACAAGAAAAGCATAGCGAATTTTTTTTTAACTAAAAGGCTTACTTAAAGTCACTAGGAGCTGTACACGTCACACGCACGCGGGCTTTATCTCTCTGCCCGAAACGCGGCAAGCGGCGTCGTGTCCATCATCCGCTGGAACCTCCTCGCCCGCCCTAATGCGACATCTCATAACGATTGCCGAATGCGCCGTGACCTGCCGGCGTTTGCGTGCGGCGGTCATTATGCATGCGCTAATAATGTAAAAGAGAATAAAACTAAAACAGACTAGGAACTTTGTAATCTAGAAATCCGGCTGTCAGATGCTTTTCGACTGTTCATGTGTCCCTTGCCTGTGTTTGAGCAGAAGATAAAGCGCGGCGTGCGTGTGACATGTACAGCTCCGAGTGACATGACATGTGGGCGCCGCTATGCGGCGCTCCGCTGCCGCTCGGAGCCCTTTGCGCGCATCTGGTGAGCGGCGGTTCTGAGCGCTGTGCCTCTGCACGCAGTAACATTTTCGGAAATGTAATACTCGATACGAGATGGACTTATGATCCTCTACAAGTCAATCATTACAACCAAGCACCTAACCGGGATAATTAAAACAGGAATTAACCAAGGCAAGATACATACTCCCCTAACTCTGAACCAGCCACGGCCCCTGCTCACTTAGCGCAAGAAAAACAATTTTACTTCCAAAATCCCATTTTTTAAAAATTACTTCGTCTCTCTGAAACACGCCGTATACGTACATATTTATGTAACCCATTTTTGATTTACTACCATTGCTTATGTGTTGTCTCTCTGTATACCTTATATTCCTTATTTACACAGTGCCAACCCGAGAAGGCGCAACGCTGTTGGTGATCACTTCAAATAAATAAATAAAATAGTGCGTGATTGGATGCCTTGGCGGCCGTGAACATAGCCGTCTTGCTAAATAAACCAAACATTCCATAAAACTGAAAAATTCAGCTATCAAAGAAGCTTTTGCACATATGTATGATCATTTATCAATATTTTCGTGCACTTTTTGTGCTGTGAAACACAAGCTTCAATGTTAAAATGTACAGAAAAAGTAAAGAATAAATACTGAATTGTGTGTAATTTGAGATCGACATGTCCGAAAAAATTTTAAAACAATTGGTAAAAATTACAGCAATGCCCCCAATATTTACCAGAAAATAACGCCCAAAACAAGAGTAGGAGTTGGGCTGATGAATCCACAAGTTTGAAAGAAACCAGCGCATCAGGCGGAACACGAAGAGAACTTGACAAACAACTTGCGCAAGTGTTTTTATACTTCGCTTTCCGTTCTGTCTGATGCGCTCTTGCTTTCTTTCGAACCACGGAAAGACCCATGCAGATTAATTGAATGACTGCTTCGAACGCAAGATTTTCTGTCACTTCCTGAAACTACCTTTTGACGTTCCGCTAACAACGTTGAAAGGGAAAAATGGACCTTTTACTGTAACAGATAACACACACTGGGAAGTCTGATGCATTGTCCAAGACTACAAGACCCAGCGTTATCAATGGTCGCAGCGTCAGGCGCGACAGGCGACAGGCGCGCATCGCAGCCAGCTGAGGCAGCGGTGAGATATTGAAGCCGCGCTTGCTGACGTTGTGACCACACGGCGACTTCCGAACGCGGTGTACGGGCATGACGTCAACGCCATCTGCACTGCGCTCGGTGCGCTTGCAGATGGCGTTGACGTCATGCGTAGATGCGACGCATCTACGCATGATGCGACGCATAGGGGGTTCACGTTGCAGCGCTGGACGGCGGAGGAACGGCGCTGGAACGATGGAGCGGAGCGGCGCAGGCATTGCGTTTTATGCGCGCATAACAGTGAGGGGACGCGCCGGCGCCAGTGCGTCTGCCGCGGCTATGACGCAATCCAACACAATCCACTTTAATCCAATCCAAATCCAAGCCAATCCAATTCAATCCAATCCAATCGAATCCAATCCAATGCCCCTCGCGAGAGAGCGTTCGCTATCGGAGAGGAGAGGGGGTGAGGGGTGGATAGCGCAGCTGGCGCGGCGAGGAGAATGGGGGAGGGGTGGACGCCGATAACGGCGGATGGATGCAGGGACAAGGCGAGTGTATGAGATGCGTTCGCATCTAAAATTCAAATTTTGGGACTGTAACACGCTGCAGCCACACCTGGCATATAAGCGCGCGATGGTAATCGGCTCCGGATGAATTACAACCACCTGGACATCTTTACCGTTCTGCGAAATCTCGACACGGGGACGTTCCTTCTCGCCTCCAATTGAAGAGCGGCCACCGCGACCGGGATGGCATCAGCGTCTTCGCTGCGGTTCTGTCGTACCCACGCAGTCACGGGTATCTGGATATATTCGTTTAGGCTGACCGGCTGTGCACGGGTACTGGTTGCTAAGGGAACCTTCCCGAGTGCTTGCTTTTCGTTTTAAATGCAGAGCATTTCTTAGCCTCGCCTGTTCCTGGGTCGGACGGTGTCAACAGTTTCGCGTCCGCAGCAGGTGCGCCTCTCCTTCCCTCCTCTCTCTCAACAGCAGCTGGCGCGCGCATGCGTCGTAGTCAGCCCGTTCGCTCCGTCGCGATCTCGGCGTAACAGGTGCGTGATAGCAGCGCGGTGGGGCGTGGAAGGCCGCGCGCTGCTTGTCACTGCGTTGCTCCTTCCTTCCTTGGTTGACGCCCGCTCCCACGTTTACTCGTGTCTGCTACTCCAGCATCACCGAGGAAGCGATGGAAGCAACACTGCCTTCAACCAGTACTGAGGCACGCGCCAACATCAGCGTCCCAGCACACGTTGAAGACCCCGTTACCTCCTCCACATCGGAACCGTCGTCGTCGTCAAATGCGGAAGACAAGGCCGCGAAACGGCGCGTGTACGACGCCGAACGCAAGCGATTGAAGCGTGCCGCCGACGCCGCACTTCGTGCACAAGAGGCAACGTCATCGACAGCAGAAGACAAGGCCGCGAAGCGGCGCGCATACGCCGCCGAACTGAGGCCCCAATGCTCTGCATTTACTCGTGTTCCCCTCGTGGGAAGGCGCGGGAATTTTTTTTTATTGCTAGGCTGTGCGTCGCCGTTGTGCGATGACTGTAGCCTGGGTAGTTGTGTTTTCGCTGGCAACCCCTGAAATCACGGCGGTCTTACACCGAGCAAGGGACCTCGCTCTTCCTGTACATGCGAGTTGTGCGCCTTAGCCAAACCGTATCCGCAGCTCCCCTGCGTCGGACGAGCGTGCTGCGTATCTTTTTATGAAGCATTTCCAGATGCAGGCAAGGCCCGGGAAATTGCTACCAAATTGATCAAGAATCTTGGACAGCACTCTGATTTGTTCCGGAGAGCAACGGTCATTCGTGAGCTATATGGACCTGGTAAAACTGATTTCGCAATACTAAAAGAAAAGTGTAAAGAATCTGCAGAAAATAGAAATGCAAGATAATGAATTGCATGAAATCGCGATGCTATTTTGGCGTCACATTTTCCTGACATGCTTGCACCTATGTGTGTCTTCGTGTGCATGTGCTTGCGTGCAAGGGAGTGTATGTGTACGAGTGTGCATGTTCGTGCCTGCGTGTGTTTGTGGGTGCGTCTGTGCATGTGCGCGGTTGCGCGTGACTGTGCGTTCGAGTGCGTGCGTGCGTGTGTGTGCGCGTGCACGCACGCGTGTGTCTGTATGTGTGTGTGTGTGTGTGTGTGTGTGTGCGTGCGTGTGCGTGTGTGCGCGCGTGCGTGCGTGCCTGTGTGTGAGTGTGTGTGTGTTCCTGCGCTAGAGAGAGAATTGTGAAGCGTGCCACCGGAATCTAGATGCTTCATCGTAACATTATCAGGTACAGGCCCGCCCTGTAAACTGGATGTTTTAGGAGTAACGTGTGTGTTGCAAATGATTTTACAAATGTATTTACTGTGGGCGGAGTTATCGAAATGGGCTAAAAAATCTGAATGATTACGGTCACTGAATCTCGCCGTCCCGAGTGCGGGTTAAATGCGGAAGATAAGCGATAAAAAAACACACCAAAGAGCTTTGCATGGGTGCATACACAAAATAAGAAGCAATGTGTGATGTCTCGAAAAGAAACAGAAACAAGTCCACGCATTTTACTTGAAGGCGGAAGCATCTCTCTGAGCAGGACACGCCTGGCTTTCCAAATCCCTAGGTTAACATACAGCGTAAATTACACATCCATGTATGGGACCAGAAATAGATTGAAGTACATGTGAACAAAAGTTTAAAACGGAAATATAATATGGAACAGCTCCAACCTGCTTCAAAAAAATGCAATTTAAGTATTTTTCTGATAGCGGTGTTAAGACTACGATGGCAGCATTTAATGTAGCTGTATAAGGACAGAACCTCGCTGATTAAGTACAAGCCATGGCGCCTGCATGATGGAGGGGACAAGGTCAAGCAAGTCACCGTCGTGGCCTGTCGTTGGTTGGTCTGTCGTCTGTAACAAAAATGCGCCAAGCATGCTCCAATGTATAATGAAAGAAAATGAACCAAGTACCCGACAAATAGCATTTTAACAATTACGAATCCCTCAAATCTTTATTTCAGCATCAACAACAGCAATTCTGGATGTTGGGGGGGAGGGGGTTAAATCATAAAGCCGTTGATCTGCTTGACGACGAAAGCGCCGCGTAAAAAAGGGCAAGTGCTGTTGTAGCGAACGCACTAGACATATAAATGCCTACGAGTTACAGCAGAGTTCTGGTTGTGGCGAGTTGGTACATAACGACGTGTCGAAGCGCAGCAAAAGACGAGGGAAAAGAACACAGCAGAAGACACACAGTGCGATGTGTGTCTTCTTTTGTGATTATGTCCCTCGTCTTGTGCTGGGCTTCGATACGTTGATACAAGTTGCAATTCCATACAAGTGGCACTTTCTTTCGCTTACAAAATAGGTATTATGCGCAGGTACAAGAAAACACATTGTAACATTAGCGTTTCATTTGTACACAACTGACCAGTCAGCAAAAATAAATAAAAGATGTATGTGCGTGGACTAACACGAAAAATTAAAAGAAATATTAAAAGAAGGCGAACACCCGTGAACGGTCATTGACGACCAATCGTTTATCCATGCTTTAAAGGGATCAGAATGAGCGATGAACCCTAAACATAATAAAAACAATGGAAATAAAAACAGTCACTTTTAAACAAAGACCGCGCTAGCAGGGATGGAAAAGAAGATAAAAGATAAACAAACAGGAAGAAATAAAAAACAGAAAAATCTTATTTTGTTCTTTCAAAGGCTAAGCGCGGATTCTTTACTCTGAGCTGTATCAGTGCATCCTACAGCACACCGTGCATTTCTTTGTCTTGGGGAATAAAAATGGAACGGTGTGAAGGAGGATTTTGGAAGCACTTTTTGAAGGGCACATTTTAACTGCAGAAAAATTAAGCTTCATACCGTCAATAAAAGTAAACTCATTGGCCTGCCCAAATAACTTCCATTAACAGCAATATAAGGCGACTGATATTTTCGCTCTAACATCCTTAACTTCCAGTAAGGTTAACATTCTGCGCGCTCGCGCAGTTACCTCTGCCTGCCCCTTTTAGCGATTTCCGCCTGGAATGGATTCAATAAAAAACGTTACTACATTTTACGATTTCTGGAAAGGCACCCTGGCATTTAGGAAGCTTGCTACGCAAGTGAACAATACAATAATGAGGTACACCTGCTTAAACTTAGCGCACGAGTCAGCGAGTTTACGCATTACTCCGCTATGCTCTGCTGAGCACGAAGTCGCGGGGTTCGATTCCCGGGCGCGCGGCCGCTTTTCTTATGGAGGCGAAAAGCAAAAAACGCCCGTGGTGGTACAAGATTTCGGCGGCACGGTAAAGATCACCAGGTGGTCAAACATTAATCCGGAGCCCTCCACTACGGCGCGCCATCATCGCCTGCATGTTGCGTCGGTGCGTTAAACCCCACAATCAATCAATCATTTACTCCGCTAACTTACGCGTACGCAGATGCAAATGGCTGCGTAAGCTCGTCTCTGTTCGCGGAATGACGAGCTGAAGATAAAGAAAAAAACTGTCCCTGAAACATTTTAATGAGCAAAGAGAAAAATAATAAGGAAAGCGGGTGGCGTCCTCAGTTCAGGACGCCCAAAACTTTATAAGCGACTCAAGTCCGAACCATTACATTGACCTCTCCCCCGCACCCAAACCTCCAAGAAAAAAAAAATAATTTCCGCAGTTCTGCACCGTCGAATTACAGCCATGCATGAACGACATCAAACAGATGCACCGGCGAGATTTGGGGCCGCGTCAGTCCGGTCTTCGCTAGGGCTCAGAGTTGAATAAAAAAACACTGAACGGTATTACTACCGAACCAAGCCAATTTCCTTGAAAAGCAAAATATCCACAGCTTCGACCAACGCCATCGCTCACTGATTTCCCAGCACGCTGATAATCGTGGAACCCGGCTCGCAAGAGGTGACGCTTGCAATGCATAGTTGCAATCAAAGCGGTGATGCCCACTCGCATGAGTGACGGAAACCTTTCTTTCCTTCACTTTCCCGCGCGTATGCCGCATGCTCCCAAAAGTCCGGACGATCCGCGCAGTAACATAGAAAGACCACAGCGTGTACGCGGTCAATGATAGAGCCTAATAATGTTTCCTCCTGATTACGAAAGACGGAGCCACCAACAAGAGTGGGAAATTTGATTGCGGGCGTTGTCGAGCTGCGGACCTTTCAGAAAGCCTAGCGCTAAAACTATGGGCCTCAGAAGAATTCTACCGGCATGTATGCAATCAGAAGAGCTAAAGGGATGGAATGTTGCGAATAGAATTTTCGATATTGGGCGATGTTTTAGATGCGAAGCATATCTTGCTCTTCGGCTCCGTCGTCCGTCGTCCGTCCATCCGCACCTCTCCCCTACACTATAAAAAATTAATATTTAGTGGTGCCCGGTTTCAATCCCACGACTCTCTGGCCGCAACGGTGAGTACGTGGCGCTCTTCCCAGTGCGCTACAAAACCGAGTCAGGAGCAAGTGCTACGAACGCGCCTTATGTCCTTGACTCATTCAAACTACGTCAAGAAGCTACTGATACAACGAAGGCACGTGAAGCTGAACGTCAACGGAAACGACGAACTCAAAACTTTAGAGGAGGATGTTTAATT
The DNA here is from genome assembly GCA_013339765.2 of Haemaphysalis longicornis. NCBI lineage: Eukaryota > Metazoa > Arthropoda > Arachnida > Ixodida > Ixodidae > Haemaphysalis > Haemaphysalis longicornis. The sequence continues at coordinate 97,627,855 of CM023458.1, forward strand.
TCCCGTGGGAAAGCTGTGGCGGGAAGCGCCACGTGCCTTGCAGCTCAACCAGAGAAGAGGACCGAAGAGGGCGGGCAGCTGGGGTAGGAGCGTGAGCACGCAATAAAGAAAGACGAGAACCAGGAGGTGTTCGATCAGGTAACGCGGGTGTCGTTCTCTTCGCTGTCTCTACATCTATCTACATTTCTCGTCTATACATGGGGGGTTCACACTACGTTCCCATTCGTGCTCCGATAAATGAAACAGCATAACGGCACCAAATTGGAACCTACACGGAAACCCCTATGATGCTTCGCATCCTCCTCATGGTTCTCCACGGGAAGATGGTATAATTTTTTTCAATGCGGCGTGCAGAAACACAGGCACCCCAAAAACATAAGTTTTTGCTCATATATCTTACTCGTTTGTAAAACAACAAGGGCCTCTAGATGAAAAGGAATGGAGCGCTCCGACAAAAGAAAAGTGCTACGAGTTGTGCCGCGCCTCGGCCAGATGGCGCCACGGGTCCCGCGACCGAGAGAAGACGCAGTGAAAACATCCCCCTCGCGAGGTGCACGATCAAATGCAGAGCATTCCCGGGGGCGCACGACGTTAAGTAGTTTGCGTTACGTTAATGTTGTTGCACTTGGGGCAACTGCTTGACGAGAGAGCGCTCGTCAGCAGTAATTTGAATGAGTCAACGATATAAGGCGCGTTCATAGCGTCCCATTCTGTGTCGGCTTTGTGGCGCAGTGGGTAGAGCACATGTACATTGCGTTCCGCCCGCAGTGTCGAGGGATCGAAACCGGGCGCCGGATAGTATTTTTTTTTATATAGTAGGAGGAGGGGTGCGGTGCGGACTACGGACGTCAACGCGGGTGACATCGTGAGTTACTGGAAATGCTCTGCATTTAAAACCTGTACCCAACCTTCCCCCGCTTTTGACAGCGGAAAAAGTATAACGTACTCTTTAGTACTAAGCTTGCTCCCCAGCAAGAAGACCATGTGTGCAGGGGTGCAGCCTTACAGTTTCGCTTGCTTCGTTACAGGGCTTCACTTCCGTGACGGATATGACGTCAGCGAAATCTTCGTGTATCCGGGAATGAAAACACTTTCGTGTTAAAAACCACGCCAAATGAGGAGGGTAGGCAGCTGCCCACGTGGGTGTATGCAAGCCGCTTTACAGGTGAGGATACCGACGCCGGGGCAAACTCTGCTTCTTGGAAACACAGAACAGGAGGTGCATCCGCGCAAAAAATACTAGGGCCGTTCCTTTCAACTCTTTCGGTACGCAGAACCATTATAAACTGCTGAGGCTATCACTGCACTGAACAGTTTTCCGAGCTTCTAATTGTCGTTTAATTAAGGAATTATATCCGCTAACTCTTCCATCAAGTGGCTTGCACTGGCGCCAGCGTAGCTGTCACGCTTCTGACTACGTGCACAGTGAAATGCCGCGCACTTATTTGTTGCTTTCATCTTGACTAGTACCTGGAAAGCTGTAAGTGCTTCAGGAGAAAAAGCGGTTGTGACGTCATGTCAAAACTATATGTTGCACCTGCTCTGGCGGATCAGTACAAAGAGTCTACAAGTTGGGTATTTCGAAACTTTAAAGTTACAGCTCGTATTCACTGGCGAGGCACGCATGCAGGTAACCATGTGAGTGCGCCGCCACTGGTTACGTGGGGCTGCGTGGGATGGCGGTACTTGACCGTGTAAAACACATGATGTGTGTTGGTCGTTCCAAACTCTACCCCACCGAACGCAAAGTAATGCCTGGACTTCAATGTTAGTGCGATTAATAACATCTCTGTTCACAACCATTGGGAATCGGGTTGAGACGGAGCAGACTACGACTACGCAAGCCGGTGTTTTTTTTTTCTTCGGAGTACGGGTGCAGTGGCACTTGCCGCGCCATGTCGGTGGCGCATCGGCCATGTCGGTGGCGGTTTACAGTGTTGCCAAGCGCAGAAATTGACAGCTAAACTTCTCAATAAATACCTCCTATATATAATGCCTTTGTTCCCACGTATTATAAGATGTATTTAGGGGTATCGGTCGCTCAAAGCTGAAGTTTATCCTTGTCTGTCGAAGACATGGCTGTTGTTAATGTTATTATTCAGATCTTATGAACAAATGGAAGAGAAGGCATAAGCAGTTAGCGAAACGACTTTATTTCTGTCGTTTCCTTGGTTACACGACCCCGTAGGATTTTAGTGTCATGCCGACCCGTTAGCAGTCGCTCCGGGGGACACACTTGTTGTCGGAACTCCGCCTGAAGTATCCACGGGCACAAAAGCACCCTGAGTGGCAGTCCCTAGTGCAAGCCCTGAAACTGCGGCGGACAGGATCATCGCCGCACCTGTCTTCAGCGCAGGAGCTGCTCACGCAGGACTTGAACACTTCTCCAGGGCCGCACGGCTGTGGCCAGTTCTCCCAACCTGTGCGTCGAAGAAGAAAACATTGCTTATTTGGTTAATAAATGATTATTGCTTCTTGCGAAACAGTGGTTCTGAAATGTGAGTACCCGAGGGCCTTTCGGGGGTCCGCAAAGCCCTCCCCGAAGCACTTTCCCTCCATTCTTCTCTCATTTTTGTCAATACTTACTGACAATGTGCACATGTGCCTCTTATCACCTTTGCGTCAATTTCTCCGCGTAGCACATTTTTAACGTTGGCTTATCGGACAACACGTCAGCGAGGCAAAAAATGTCAGACACACAAAAGACAGAATGCAGGCATTTGGGGGACTTTAAACTGCAAGAGCAAAATGTCTGACAATATGACACGCATCAGCATGAAAGATAGACACCGAAAGCGGGCAGTGATTAAGTATGTGGGCGACTTCAGCTGCAAGTGCAAATTATTTGACTTTATGACGCGGGTCAATACAGTTTATCGTCGGTTTCTGCGTCACCTTTTCAAGCCCCAGAGTGTTCCCCGGCAGCCTGCTTCCAAACGCTTCACTGCACAGAGCACCCACGTGACATGTGTGATGGCACTGCGCGCGCTTTTCTTTTGAGCGCCTGCTAAAACGAGCCCACTATTCGGGCACCCTGGCCTCGCTGAAGGCCTGAGTTCGAGCCCCAGCAGGTCTATGTTTTCAGTTTTGTTGATTAATTTTTTTTTCTAAATTGAATTTTTTTCTAAACTGAAATCTGCGAGTTGTTTTGTTAATAATGATGATTTGGTATGTTTTTGGTCGCTTTAGGTTAGGGGCGCAGCCAATGACCACGTTAAATTACCGGTCTCCATCGCGCGAACAGACATGTCACGTGGGTGTTCTGTGCAGCGAAGCGTTTGCAAATACGCTCCCCGGCACACTCATGGTTGAGCACCACTGAAGGGGTATATCGGCTTAACAGATTGGCTACCTAGTGATGGTAAACGAGGTAGGGAAATACCAAGAATTCGACGGAGAGGTGAAATAGGTAAGATCGGGATCAAATAATGGACACAAAAAATGTACACCATCTTCCCGCGAGGGGAACCATGGGTAGATGCGACGCATCGTGGGGTTTCCGTTGCGTTTCCGTTATGTTGTTTCCATTTAGCGTGTCAATTTGTTGTTGTTTCCATTATATTACGTACAGTTGCGCCGACCATCGCGATAGCAGGCCTATTAGTCTCCATTCAAATCATCGGTGGTCATCCGATGTCATCGGAGCGGCGGAACGACTGAGCGGAGCGGCGCAGTTACCGCGTTTATATGTACCCCGCGTTAACGGTGAGGGGAATGAGAGAGAGCAGCGCATGCGCATGTGTTCGATGTTTAACCGAGCGCTAACGCGCGCTGACGCACAGCTGGCACGGCGACGGGAGCGAGCGCTAACACGCAGATGGCGCTGCGGTGAGAGCGGCGTTAGCGGCAGCTGGCGCGGCGAGGAGAATGGGGGAGGGATGCGGACTAGGGACTACGGAAGAGGCCGGAGGGACAAGGCGAGTTTAAGAGATGCGTCGCATCTAAAACACGCACGATAGAAGGGACAGGTAATTTTTGGCAGAGGCTTCCATCCTGCTGTGGACATATGGAGGCTGTCGTGCTGATGATGTCGTTGAAAGTGTCTGTTACCTTCTCTTTTGTTTGGAGGTATAATGAAAATAATAAGGACTCGCTCACGCTAGGGACATCTAAAGTAAAGTGAATATGCATAAAATGTACTGCACATGCTCGCCTTTCAGGGTACCGTCGTGCACACATCCTTGGGTTTTATTAGTTTTAACCTGGAACGTTCAGGTTTACCTCCACATAAACCTACTCCGAACCCTCACCACCAAATATTTTCCAAATTTGCCAAAATGGATTTTTTTAAATTCCCGACGTGCTTTCTAAGCATATTCTTATGTTTCGGGTGACATGTTTCGTTCAGAAATTAACAATTCTCTTTTGCCATGGAGAACTTCCTTTACAGCATTACGTATATCAGGCGACGCAAGGTTTCGCATCAATAGCAAACCTTGTAACGCCAGTACACGTGTTATATCGCTACAAAACTTAGGATATGTCGGAACCTATTCAAGAAAGCTAGGCTGACTACTTCGGAAGTGCTTTATGAATTATTTTGAGCAAGAATGATCGGTTGACGCAAAAAGTGGGGTGTGCGGGGCGGCTTTTTTCCTACCCAGTTTGAATATTTCGTGGGCTGCCAGGGTTACCGCCTTTGGTTTCATTTACAGGGAGTGAGTTTGTTGCCATAGAAGCTGCGTTGCGCCAACTGTCATCGTTTGAAAGGCAAAAAGTCGCAATATTCAGCGATTCAAAGTCAGCCCTTCACCTGTTTCAGCGGGGTATACCAGTTGAAAAGACCTGTCAGCGATCCCTAGTTCTACTAAAGCGGCTCAAGGATGAAGGCTTCACCGTGCAATTCCAATAGATCCCGTCGCACGTCGGTGTAGCGGGAAACGAAAATGCTGACAGCCTAGCCAAGGACGCCTTATCATCTACAAGGACGGTGCAAACGTGGTGCGATTTCCAACGCATACAGAAATAGGCTGTCCGCGAGCACTTTAGGCAGCTCTGGCGACCAGTGCATCAACCAGTCGTGACGAAAGACCTGAAGATAGCCGAAGTCTGCCTGCTCCACCAAGTAAGAGCAGACTCAGCCCGTACACCAGCCTGGCTACATGAAATCACTATTGTTTCGTCCCCTTTGTGCCCCTCGTGCAGCGTGAATGGTGACATTGATCACTTCATTATGAACTGCTCCAAAACCAACCCTGAGCAGACGACCGTTTTTTGTGGTCTCCAGAAGTTAGGAATGCCCCATTCTACATCGGAGGACATTATTTTTCCTAGGGACTACTCGATTGTGCGAGGAGAGGTGTTTCATCTCCTACTCAGATTCTTGCAGTCCACAGGACTAAGTGAGGTATGGTGACATTTTGTGTCTCTTATTTTAGGAAAAAGTGAGGGTAATGACTTTCAGAGTCTATGATATTGTATTGGGGACGATTACACGGAGCAATTGCCGGCAGCTATGCAAGGCTAAATCCGCTGCATTCAGCAATGCTTACTACTACTACTACTGCAGCTTTCTTTTCTGAATGTATGCACGAGCTAAGCAATACAACCGACTTATATAGAATGAGTACTTAAGTTTCGTCTAAACGAAAAGCGCGGCTGACATGTTTTGTCTTCTGGGCTGGACAGTATCCGGGGACAAGCCGGCCGTGCGCGGATAGAGGCCCTTTTTAATCGCAAGAACCATGAAAATTGTGGCAGCGAGCGTTTCGCTTCTCTGTAAAGAAATGAGTACGGATTAATTCTTGAAAAAGGATGACACTCGAAAAAAGCTGGCTGTTTTGTAGGCAGATGCATGAAGTGGTTCGTCTTTCCAATACATTTATCTATGAGCCTGCGCCCGTCCTGTATCCTTCGTCTTAGTCCTGTCCTCTACGCGCAGCTTTCCTTCTTAAAGCTGCAACACCAACTAGCTCAACAAAGGAATGTATTGATTAATTATGAGGTTTAACACGCCGACGCTACACTGGCGATATGGCGAGCAGTAGTGGATGGCTCCGGATTAATTTTGACCTTCTGGGGATCTTTAACATGTGCCAAAATCTCGAACACGCGGCGCTTTCGCTTTTCGCCCCCATCAGAAAAGTGGCCGACGGTCCCGGAATCGAACCCCCGTCCTAAGCCACCACGTCGGCTTAGTGTTGTACTTCCCAACTGTGTTGGCTGCAACATTGTCGTTTGAAGACAGTATCTTTACAAAATAAATGACGCTAAACAAGGTGAATGAAAAAGGGATGGGCGTATTCAGGACAGGTATTTCATTATGAACCAGTACCATGTTATTGACACTTTGCATCTTCATAACTTGTTTCATTAAGACGGAAGGTCATGTGCATAGCTACGAATATCTCGTTTATTTTAATTGGTTGAGAACCTGAACACACGGAGAACCTTCCTCCACAAAACAATCTCATGGCAATAGGGGTGATTCGTAATGTGGGCTCGCTGTATTGATAATTAAAATGGTAATGACTATGACTACAGTTGAAACTGTATATGACGAAGTTGACAAAAACTCGCAATTTTTTTTGCATTTAGGTTTTTCTTACATGAAGGTTTCGATTTGAGGCTGGCGTGAGTGAAGCAGATACGAGACTCAAATGCTAGACATCAGTGACGGTGAACTAACCCTTAAAGGGGGCATGAGGACAAAATACAAAATTGTTTTATTCAAACGATTTTGTGTTTTATAGGCCTCCTAGCGTTTGTCCGGCAACAAATTATGCCGCATTCACTGAGAAATTAATCAATTTAGGTTAAAATTTTAACTCTCGTGCCAAATTGTGCGTTTTCGGGACGTCATCAATGAAGTCATAAGCGCGCGTATACAAACGAACTTGCACTGCGTGATTCGGTTGCAGCGCTGGTTGCCGTCAGTCTCCCCAGATGGCGCTACCATACTCATGCATTGGCCGTAGTCTGCCGTTGCTTTGTTTTTTGACCTATTTGCACCTGGCTTGTTTTTGTTACTGTACAAAGTAATCGTTTCGTGAAACATGGAATATCCTCGACAAACGGAATCCCGTAAGACAACGTGGCTTACGCCAATTGGCCAGGGCGTGCAAGACAACTCGAAAGCAGCGGACTGCTCTGCAGCTAAAACAAGCATAGTGCGCGCAGTACCAACAACATTACGCATCCGTACTTCTATGATTACGCGTGCTTTCGTAACTTCCATTTTTTTGCCCCACCATTCTTAGTGCTATAAAAAATGTTCTCGAAGTTTAAGCTCAAATAGCTCGTTCGGCCAGCTTATCAGCTCTGCCTAATTTGCGCTTTGCTTTCGCCGGACTCCGCCAATCGCAGAGCGGGCTCGTATGACATCATCGGTTGTGTTGCGGGAAATGAGCTAGTGATGGCCATTCCCCTTTTTCTTAATTATGTAGCTTATTTGAGCGAAGTGTGCATTAAAAATTGGGCCCATCTCCCCGCGAGGGGGACTCGAGTAAATGCGTTGCATAGGGGGTGGGTGTATTGCGTTAACGTTTAGTGTTTGGGGAGTTGGTGGTAGTGAATGCGTTGTATCAGCAGCTTCTTGACGTAGTTGAATGAGTCAAGGATATAAGGCGCGTTCGTAGCCTTTGATTCTGTGTCGGTTTTTGTGGCCGCAGTGGGAAGAGCACCATGTACCTCGCGTTCCGCCCACAGGTAGTGAATGCGTTGTATCAGCAGCTTCTTGACGTAGTTTGAATGAGTCAAGGATATAAGGCGCGTTCGTAGCCTTTGAATCTGTGTCGGCTTTATGGCGCAGTGGGAAGAGCACCATGTACCTTGCGTTCCGCCCGCAGGGTCGTGGGATCGAAACCAGGCGCCGATTAGTATTATTTTTTTATATAGTGTAGGGGGAGGGGTGCGGACCTGTTGTTGAGAGCGAGGAGGGTAGCGTGATGCGGGTGAGGAGGAGTGGGGGAGAGGGCGCACCTGCGCGCTGAGCTGTTGCGGACGGACGGCGGACGCTACATGTGAGTTAAAGAAATGTTCTGCATTTAAAAGTGGTGTCAGTATGATTCTAACGAGGCAATCTTTCGAACGAACCAAACTTGTGTTCTGTCTTCGTGGCCCCTTTAATGAACTCGTTTCACGGTGAAAAACTTCGTGATTTCCGTCTCCTGCTTTCCCATGAACTTAGTCGCTACCCCGCTCTCCAAAGAAGCTAGGTCAGGTCATCATCATCATCATCATCAGCCTATCTACGCCCACTGCAGGGCAAAGGCCTCTCCCATTAATCTCCAATTATCCCGGTCCTGTGCTAACTGCGACCAATTTATCCCCGCAAACTTCTTGATCTCATCTGCCCATCAGGTACACCCGTATGAACAAATGTAACATAAGTATCACTTTTCCCCTTTGACGCTTTTGGTGCCTTGACCCGTTCCAAGGACCAAACGTAAGCTGAAAGGGCACATTTATCGCGAACTTGATGCTCTTTGCCGCACTCAAAATTGTTGATAGGGCGCTAGCTGGGACACAGTAGCGGGCAGCGACGTTCTTCGTTCTCGCCGGCGGAGACGGCATTGAAAATTCCAAGCTTGTCTTAAAAAGAGAAAACGTTTTCGTTTTCTGGCAACAGAATTCATCACCGACGAACCAACACCACATAGAGCAGTGCAGACGCGCAACTGCACGCCGACAGGCAGGCCTCGCACCTAACCGACACCGCACTCACACATGGAAACGCAGGTATTTTGCGGTGCGGGCGTAAGTTCTCTGAATTAGTGGATTTCTCCAACCAATTTTGCAGAGAAAGTTCAAAAAAGAATGGCTCACCAGCGTAGCGAATTCTTTATATAGGGATTAACCGTCGCAACACCTTCGTTACATAGAAGTCGCAACTACATGGGGTTTCAATGGAAGTGTCAACGAAGAATTGACAAACTTCGTTAAATCCAGGAAGTCGTTACATAGTGGTTCGTTACACCAGGTTCAACAGCATAAGTATGCTGCAATGGACGTATTATTTCCCTAAAGAGGCAGTCGTTGTTTATTGGCTACTGTTAACCCGTATATGGGGCTTGAGCATGCTCCTATAGTACGGTTGCGGGTTGTCTCCTGTACCACTTTGCTGTCAGGGCTTCGTCGGGCCAACCATCCACGCGTCTGTTCATTATGGAGCATAGCTGACTGAAAGACCGATTACACTCCGTCATGTGATACAAAGTCTCCGCAGCAGCACCCTCACATCACCTTTAACTTCTTTGTGCGCATGAACAGTGCATCAGGCAAACTACCGATCTCAGTGACGGATCAAGATTCGGTCAAGCACTGTACTTTTACATGGCGAAGAATTAAGCATAAATTTTACTGCTGTCCCTAAGGTTGGTACTCCTGAATATTGTGTGCCAAGGGCTTACCTCTTTGAGCGGCTGCGTAACCTGCCACGACGATGACAATTCCCAACAGCGCGACCGTCCTCATGGTTGGAGTGGTGTTGTCGAATATAATGCGGCACTAGGAGAGTATCGGTATTTATTGTGCACGAATGATACGCGTGGGAAAAAACGGTGTCGCCAGGTCATTTTATCCGACACAATGAGGTGCCTTGATAAGGGCATTGTGTTGTCACCCCTTAATGAACTCTGACGCATTCGGTAAATGCTATGACACACGTGAGAACAGTGCCCCCTTCTGTGACCTAGTATTCCCGCCATGTGAGCATTCCTCTTATAATGCCCGTTCTGAACGGGTATCTATCATTTCAGCCGACGATAACGCGGGAACACGTCGGGTGCAAAATACTGCATGCATGCATGATCCGTCGGTCATTTCAAAGCCGCTGCAGTTTGTCTTGTTAAACGAAACTGCTAAAGAAACGGTTCCCCATGGTAGAAACAGGCAAATCAACAGATCAGAGTTTAGAGAAAAAAATTCTCAAAATTTAAACGGGGTTTTTACCAGTGTATCGAACCGAAAAAAATACCGGCTCTGCTGAGCACAAGGTCGCGGGTTCGATTCCCGGCCGCGGCGGCCGCTTTTCTGATGGAGGCGAAAAGCGAAAACGCCGTGTGTACGAGATTTCGGCGCACGTTAAAGATCCCAGGTGGTCGAAATTAATCCGGAGTCCTCCTACTACGGCGCGCCTCATCGCCTGCGTTGCGTCGGCGCGTTAAACCCCACAATCAATCAATCAATCAATCAATTAAAAATATCGGCTCGGTTACGGTTCTGGTTCAGGCGAAATCATTTCGTTCCGGTTCAGTCGCGGTTCGACAAAATCACGTACCGGAACCGGTTCGCGAACCGGTTCGATGAGTTGAATTATCACTGAAATTAGAAAAAAAACATTTAGTAGTTTAAAACGACAGTCAAATCAACATACAAACAAACATTGAAAATGCTGCTGTTCCCCAATGGCGGTGGCGCAATTGCAAAGTAAACTTTAAACAATTACGAGATATTAGAAAAACAGATGAAGTGGCGACGATTTACCACCTACTTTCTCGCCCGGACTTTATGTTGTCCTAGCGACTATTCATAAAGCCATCGCCAAGAGATATGACGGTGGCATATATTTTCCCCCCTTACCTTTTTTTGCTGAAATCGCAATCGTCGCTATGGAATTGCCCATCACGCTAACCTTGAAGCCTTAAATTTAGGCCTGCGTACTGGCGCATTCAAATACCAGCGCTTAATACCAATTGCACACATTTTTTATATTTGTAGCAAAACAGAAAAATCCTACAACCTATACCAAAATACTACCAATGAATTAGATTATTTGGTCACCCTGAATAATTTGTTAGCTGTCACCTTATCGAATGTGTTAGCCACACTCCTGTTAAAACAAGCTTTATTTGACGCTCAGTCACTGCATTATTGCTCTGACCACTGCAATTCCTTTTGCGATAGCTATACCTGATGTGCGCATTACAATTAGTATGTCATCGTACCGCCTGACCCCCGGCCATCTTTCCGTGTGCTACATTGCGGAATCTTATAACAGCTGTTACAAAATGAAAGGGAAATTTGACTCTCGGAGCATGAGATGGGACTTTTTTGGGTAGAGGCTCTTTAATTCGTCCACAGCAGTACTCCCCTCCGGAACGAGTAGCAGTAGAAGTAATGTAGCGAGTTGGGCAGCCAGTACAAGTGCGCCTTCGAAAAAAGCAGATCTGAAAGAGACAAAACTGCAGAACAAGAAGAAAAGATGATCGCTGAGCGAATAGGACAGTGTGAGGTACCTGCCTGCCTATGTGCACGTGTCATCTGCGTTATTACTGTTTCTGCTTCCAATACAAGGTGGAGGGCTGCAGTTTCTTGCCAAGGGATTAAGTGGGCACCTTAACAGCTTTCCTTGACATATCTATTGTTATTTGTATCTGTAAAAAATAGGAACTTGTGCACTGAACTGCCCTCAAAAACTTACCACGGAACTTACTTCCTTCGCATTAGTGACACGTTTCCTTGTGAAAGGCAGGCAAAGAGAAGTACAGAGCAATATCTACGTTTTGGTGTTTTTATTTACTTATTCAGTTTTACTAACTACTGTTTGCGTAAAATTTAAAACAACGTGATTCGCCTTTTCTTTTTTGTTCTTTTCCCTGTAAACACATTTAAAATAACTGGCGCATTTGATGTCCCGTGGTATATTCTGCTCCGAGGCACAGCTTATATTGCAGGCCGGCAGACTAATTTTAACCATAGCTTATTAGAATTTAGAGTTGGAATTTAGAGCGCTAACTTCCAACTGAGTTTATTGAAAAAATGCGTGAATTTAAAACACTTGAGCGGAACATTATATAAATAAACAAAGGTAGGAAAGAACAGAAAAAACAGAATAAACTCAGTTGGAAGTTAGCGCTTGTGCCCGTCGCCTCCCTGTGTCCTGTGTCGTTTTGTTTGCGCTACACGAAGTCATGGATTATTTTAACTAGCTGGTGATATTAAACGTGGATCAAAATCTCGATACACGGGCGTTCTCGATTTCCATATACTTCAGAAAGACGGTCGTGGGAAGGGAGATCGAGGCCACTTGTGGTCAGCAGCAAACGGCTTAGCCACTGAGCAGCTCCTGCGGTCACACTTGTCAAGTATTAACGATTTGCAGGTGTCGGACCTTTTAAAAAAATTATGAAATGCAAAAAGGTTGCACACATCGGGTGTGGGCTTTCGCTGTTGCGGCAGTGGAGCACTCCTGCAGCCTGATTGCTCCAATAAAGTCGCACCTAGGAAAGGGCAAAGTCGTTTTATATCCCCTGCAAGCTGCCGAGAATGACATTTCGTTTGGTCGGCTTGCACTACGCTCGCGCTTCCAGCAGCAACAGACCATTGCTACATTGGTGCTCATTCATTTCCCCTGTTATTACATTGAGCGTGATAGTGTTCAATTGTCTGGAGGGGAAACGTGCGCGAGCGGGTACGAAGTTGATGGTACGTGAAAGAAAAAAAAAAGCCTGAATTGCGTTGGCTGTGCAATATCAACAACGGAGGGTCGAACCGTTTCGGCATGAACCGGTAACCGTTATTTCTCTTTTCGGTTCACTTCCATTCAGGGATTCAGCGTGCTAAAAAAATAACGGTTCGGGTTCGGGTTCGGGTTCAGTGCCGGTGAAAATACCAGTTCAGTTCCGGTTTTCGCTTCGGTTCGGTTCCGGTTCGAGAGCCCCGGTTCGAGACCCCGTAACCTGGGCTAAAAGGTGCGCCGTTCTGAAGGACTACAATCTAGCTTAGGCTTTCGAGGATCTTTAACGGGATCTGAAAACAGACGTTTTTGTTTTGCCTCCAACAGAAAACAACACCCGATGCCGTGGTAATCTTACCCACTACCTCATGCTCAGCAGCACAACACGCCACGACAGGTGACGCTACAAACCACGAAAGTCCAAAGAAAAGTGCCAATAACTCAACAGGAGCACCAGCAGTCGGTGCGTAAAGCGAGCCATAAAGTCATACTCTGGCGAGGCAATGAGGGACCCTAACACGGAGAACCCGCTGCTCTCCACTCTCTGACCCTGCAACAGATAGGACGATAGCACGGAGCCTTACAATGTAGCCGGGCATAGCAGGAAGATTATAGTCTTTCTTGGCCTACGTAAACCCTACAATCTGGGCCGGCCGGCCTGCCTGCCTGTCTATCCCTGGATTCAGCTAATATAGGCAAAAGCTTTCCAAACAAAAAATCTACTACCCCATTTCATACTTGACATCGTTGAGAAAAAAACCATCAGACATATTTAAGGCAAACCATGAATGTATAACTGGTGCTCGCAATATTCTAATGAAAGTAGTTGTGCGGTTGATTTTTGCTATGGCAACGTAAAATATTGCGCGTTGAGAACAACGTCTTGACCTAAAAATTCAAAAAGTTTCGGTAAATACTGGAACTGTGATATCGAGTAGATGATATAATAGTTTATGTGAAGAAAAAGAGGTGGACTTCGGCTGGCCATGTAGTGAAACGAACCGATCACCGGTGGACAATTAGGGTAACAGAGGGGATACTTAGAGACGGGTCTAGAAGAAGGCGAAGGCCAATAGTACGATGGAGGGGTGCAGTCGGTAAATTCAGTGGCCAACACTGGGCTCGAGTGACGCAAAACAGGAGCTGTTGGAAAAGTCAATGGAGAGGCCTCCGCCCTGCAGTGGGCCTGAGTAGGCTGATGATGCATCCTAGACCTCGCGGTGCTGTTCCAATTCCACCAGTAAATAAAGATTCCAATAGATGGCGCACAAGCAATGCAAACGCGGGAAACTTGAATTCAATTTATAAAACCTTCCTTGTGTTTGTCATGGCAGGACCGAGACAGGAAAACAACAGCGTGAGAGATGGGCAGGGGTAGCGAGGAAAGACAGTCACGTGGCAGGGACCGAAGAAAACTGCATTGCATTTCGATGACATTTGCATCGCCAATTTTTCATTAATTAGTTTCACAAAGTTTGCATTTGGGGCTCAAGCAGACGCCATTCGTTTCAGAGCCTAGTTTCAATTATTTTCTGTCCTCAGCAGCGTTCACACGAAGACTTAATTTGCTTCAAAGACTTGTTGCAATGGCCAATTCAATGCTCCAAGTATCCCGTTCTGTTCCGCGCATTACACTCGCCGTCTTGGCTCACTGGCTGAGGTGTCAAAAACCAAAAATGTGACTTTGTCCCTATTTCAGTTGCACTAAATATTCCCTAAACCACACTTTGTTCTGTTTCCGCCCAATACGGCACTCCTCAAATTCGAGGGGCAGTTGCAGAGAGCGAAACAACTTAAATTTTTGCTTGAATTCTTCAAGCTTATATCCGGTGGTTGACATGTTTCTATCGTGGGAAGAAGTTGTTTGAAAGCATTCATGCTCAACGAGGCAAAGCCGCTATGCTATGGAGCTCATCGATGGCTCACAGGTGCTTGTAATCTTTAGCGATGGACGTTTTCCCCAGGTATCATCGGCTGAAACAAAAGGCACGTGTTCACAATGGATGTTATCAGAGAGACAACAACGCGTGAGACTGAGACGAATAGAGAAGCAGGCTATTGCTCCTTCGTGATTGGGGGGATTTGAAGGACGTTATCTTTATCGTTCCAGTCCACGACACTTATAGCGCCAGCATTGATTGCGGGGTGCACCAGAACGTATTTGCTCCTAACATAAAATACAAAACACTTGTTGGAAAAAACACCGGTAGGGCCATGCGCTTCCTCTGTGCTGATCAAGCCATTTCATTGTGTCGGCAAAGAATGAAGCTGCTTCCCTGTTTTTGCCAGGGGTATCTTTCGAATGCAATAAATACCGACCCACTCGTAACACCCCGGTCGAATCGACAACACCTCTGTAGCCATGAGGACAATTGTGCTGTTGGGAATTGTCATCGTCGTGGCAGGCTACGCGTCTGCTGAGAGAGGTAAGCACTGCTGCCAAATTACGGCCAAAATAGCACAATCCACGAAAATTCTAATCGTCGAAAGATTTCATTTGGCAAGTTGCGAAAGCCGCGCTTTTTTTCCAGAGATCATATGCATATGTACGAAAAGCGGGGGGATAAAAAATGACCGAATTCTTCCCTGTCCAAAATACTAGCGCTGAACCTGTTCATGAAAAATATGTGTAACTATTATTTTTTCTTGATTTCACCATCGGGCTTTCGTACCCCAGAAAGCTAAATCTGAGTTGATAAACGAGCCTGAACGTGGAATTCAGCACTGTTACCTGACGCAGTATAGCATTAAGAACTCCACGAGACCTTTGCGTAGAAGAGGCATTCTTAGTGTTATTTCTGGATAATGTAATTGCCGTAAAGTGGACCGTTTAGTGGCATGGAGTAAAATTTGTTTGGCGCAGATACTTAGAGCTACTCCACTGTGCTTTCATGATGCCATGATAAAAAACCGCACCACGAACTTGTGTTTACCATTTTTCCTTCAGCGCAGACAAGAATGTTCTATCACGTACGTGCACGAGCAAACTCGTGATCGCGCGGTGGGGGTATCAGTTGTTCTGTTACGAGACCAGGTCAGAAAGAAAGCGCATCGCTGTGTACGTAGATGTAACATGTACCACGTTACGGCTATAACGCATAGGGATGGGTGGATGAGACCACCGCAATCATATGGCGTACATTTCTTAAATGGATACTGAGAGTACACTTCAGATGTGACCAGCCCATGATAGAGCTGAAGTTAATTATACTCCAAAATAAAAAAAAACACTAGAAGACACTTTGAAGTAAAAAAATGGAAGAACTGTTGTTGCCTCCTTCCCGACATCTAACTTCGCTTTATTGTACAGGTTGGGACAACTGGCCACAAGAGTGCGGCCCAGGGCAAGTGTTCAAGTCCTGCGTGAGCAGCTCCTGCGGTGAGGACCGGTGCGGTGACGACCCTGTTCCGAGCCGTTTCAGGGCTTGCACTCTCGACTGCGCCACGGGTTGCTTCTGCGACCACGGCTACTACAGGCGGAGCTCCGACAACAAGTGCGTCCGCCGGGCCGACTGCTAACAGATTGGCGTGACCCTCACGACCTCGCGGAACCAAGGAAATGGCAGCATTGAAGTTCTCTACGCTTGTCTAATCTTGTTACCCCGGCAGAACAAAATCATCGTGTATGTTTCCAAAGTTGGCAAATAAAAAACAACTTGCCTGTTTCTAACCCGCTGCCTGGTACATGTGCAATAGAAATTGTTAGCGGGTTGATCAGTTAAAACTACAACGAGCGAAAACCACACACAGAGAAAACCGTTTGCCACAGCCCCGCTCCCAACAGCTCACGACAGTTCTGTGCAATTATTAAAGATATATGCAGTTGTTTTGCCACCAAAAAAGTGATGATTTACTAAATATAAATATTGCAATCTTTTGGCGAGCTGGTAAACAGTCACTTCATACCCAAGAGTTCACAGCAGAATTGCCTCTGTAACAACTGTACGAACGAATATTCCGGCGGCATGTACACAACCGAAGGAGGGCATCTATTTCTCCATAGATTTACAGGACGTACACACCGATGGCTCATCAATCAGCATTGTCTTCAAGTTTGCAAAATGCATTCTTACTGATGAACTTACTTTAAAGGCCCATGCACGCTAGAAAATACGCGAATAAGTAACAGGAAAGGCGCAGTGTCTTAATCAGTACTTCAGCTCCGTTTTCAGTAGGCTGTAGTCAACCGGCGGTGAAAATAGGCATGCTTTTTGTACTGGTCTAAGTGAAATGGGTGACATCGAGACCAGCACGCGTGGTATTGGAAAATTATCAGAAGGATTAATTATTTCCAAATCGGGTGGCTCTGATGGCTTATCCAGTAGCTATCTCAAACTTTGCGCATGACGACTGGAAGCTTAACATTACAGTCCCAATTCATAAATCGGGTCCTGGAGACAATGTTGAGAACTATCGACCGGTATCTTTGACGTGCGTTGCCTCTAAAATTCTTGAGCATTTCTTATATAAGGACATTATAAAGCACCTTAACGTTACCTCCCTGCGTAACCCTACACAACATGGTTCTCGCAAAGGTTTCTCCTGTGTAACCCAACTTGCCGAATTTGCTCACGATATAGCTCAAGCTTTGGATAATAAATTAACTGTAGACTGCGTGTTCTTAGACTTTAGGAAAGCTTTAAACACTGTGTCCCATAGTTTGCTTATTGACATAATGACCCCACATAATATCAATTCGCAGGTAGTAAGATGGGTAATAGCGTATTTTGACTCGAGGAGGCAATTTGTCGTATTAAATGGAGTACAGTCAAACCTGGCGGACGTCACATCAGGCGTGCCACAGGGTTAAGTTTTGGCTCCGCTCTTATTCTTAATTTTTATAAATGATATCACCTTCGAAATTAACTCTAGAATAAGGCTTTTGCAGACGACTGCGTCCTGTACAGAGAAATCAATCGGATGAAGATTTACATGCCCTTCTGTGTGATCGTACACAAAATAAGTCAGTGGTGTTTAAAATTGAACATGACTGAGTTTACGTAAAACAGTTTATATGAGGTTTACAAAAAAAAAAGCCTAAATGAAATCTCCTATGTTCTGGACAATGAACCGTTATGTCAAGTAACGGCGTACAAGTACTTAGGTGTTTATTTTACGTGCAACTTTGACTGGAAACGCCATGTTGACTATGTCGGCAGCTCGGGCGGGTAGGGCATTGGGTTTCCTTCGTAGGAATGCAGAAGACTTCTCCTCAGAATCTAAAGACCCGCTCTACAAGGCAAACGTAAGATCCATCATGGAATATGCATGTACTGGTATGGGATCCGCCGACAATTCGCAATAAACAGAAATTGGAAAGGTTACAAAATATAGCTGCGCGCTTCGCTTCCGGCCGATGGGGTGTTGGATTTAGTACGACCGTAGCGAAAGACCAGCTAAATGGGACTTGTTGGAAACCCGCCGCAAAAAATTTCGATTAAAACTTTTTCATGCAATTGATCATTGTCAAACGGTCATAGTACGGGAAAACTATCTCATGCCTCCCCATTATACATCAAGACGTACGGATCACGCATTTGGGAATACTTTTGCAAAACTCAGTCGTTTTGGCTGTCTTTTTCCCCCAGACTATTCGCGACTCGAACAACTTGCCCGGTGACGTTGCATCGGTTATGTCCAATGATTCGTTCTTTTCGAAGTTGGTGTAACGTGTTTGGTTGTTTTGAGTGTTTCTCTGTTTGCGCTCTATGAACGTAACGATTTTATGGGTGCTTATTTGTGGTTTATCTCTGCATTGTACAGATGTTTTGAACGCTTGCAATGCTGTAAAGCCGGTGTGCGGCTGACTGCAACCCTGTGTTACTTTATTGTGTTCTTCCCCCAACTGTAATGGCCCTGGCGATGTGGGTATTAGATAAATAAATAAAATAAATAAATAAATAATAGCTGCAAGAAAATGAGAGTACGAAACCCCTTAGAACCCATTTTCTCTTTCAGTTGGAGATCACTGCTGTTGCTAGGCCACTTAAATCAGGCTGAAATGTTATTTCATGCAGACAAGAAAGAGACAATCTGTTTGGCCAACAGTTTTTATGTGCGCCACTCGAGCGAGTCTAGCAGATGACAAACTGCCAATTCCTTAGCATTAGTTGCGGGATATATTGTGATCCACTCATATTCGTCCTCCACCAGTGTCCCGGCTGAACAAATCTCTGGCCATAGAATAAAAACGAATATCAACGGCGCCGGTTTCGAAAGCGTATCCACCTGTTCCTTCCTTAATCCTTTATAAAATCTTCGCCTGTTCTGAGCTGTGCCGCGCATACGCAGTGAGGTCGGCCTGTCGACTCCGCCAATTAAATCGGCGCTACCACAGCCAAATGATAAAATGTCTGCTCCCGGGACGAATAAAGTGAAAATGTCTGCACCAGCTCTACAATAGCAGTAAGATGCGCTCGTATTGATCCAGGCTATTCTGACCAAACTTTGCTGAAGTAACGCATTATTGGCCGCCTTCCACGTAAGTCCCCTAAAAAGAGGCGGCTGTCGTTTCAGATCATCGCCGGCAATCGAATAAGCCAAAGCCCCTTTCTTTAGAAAAAGGTGCATCGGGTTAAAACGCGAAGCCTTCTCTCATGCAACCCGAGTCGAAGTCAAAGACCAAAATCCAGACTGCTGCTTCAACAGCGTGGGAATAAAGCAATCAGATGGACGTCGGCTTTATAACGCGAGTGACCCAGTTTATATATCCGACCACAGAAAGCGTTTTTTTTGTTTTTTTTTTTTTTTGTTTTTTGCAATGACAGCTTCTTGTTGCATCATAATGTGCGCTACTATTGTGTAAAGTTGGATTTCCTGCAGTGCGTTTTCGCCTTCAACGCCACCAGTGAGGCATAGAAAGTTTAACTTCAAAACAGCTGGCTACTACATTTACCACTGGCCAGAGTCAAAATCCAATCTTCACCTCTAACGTCGTTCTGGGCCGCAGGGCGACGCATTATCTCTTAAGCTAGCCTTATGTTTTACATCATTACGAGGGAGGTATCTGCTACCATTTTGCAAACTTTTCCGCAAATTGATAGAAGGCTTAGTGTTTAATATTTTCTGAATTGTGAAACACGTAAGTGCGGCATCAGACACTAAAAACCATGTCATTTCTTTGCGCGATCAGTAACAGAAAATAAGCATTTTGTCTTAATTTACTCGTTTTACACTATCCGGAGCGGCCCCGACGTTTTTCTATGTAACCATTGTTCCTGAAATGACCCAGTCACAGGTTGCATTCTCACTTATTGGGTCAGAGTTAAGGTAGGAAAGACAAGTGGTTACAAACAAACCACTTGTCATCACCTGCATAAAAAACTCCCACCTACCCTCGCGGGAACCCCTGTGTAGATGCGACGCATAGGCGGAGGGGCGAAGGGACCGCGTTTTATAGCGCGCATAACGTTGAGGGGACTGCGTAAGCCGGTCCCAGTCGATGACGACGTTGGCGTACTTGTAAAGCGGCGTGGACTCTAGGTGTTTGAGCCAAGCGTGGATGTTGCTTCGCCGGAGAACGGCACACCGGTTATATGCGCAGCGTGCCCGAAGGAGACTAAACCGCGGAAGAGAGAGTACTGCACATGCGCCGGCCCCAGCGCGTCTGCCGCGGCTATGACGCAACACAATCCAACACAATCCACTTTAATCCAATCCAATCCAATCCAATCCAATCCAGTCGAATCCAATCCAATGCCCCTCGCGAGAGAGTATTCGCTATCGGAGCGGAGAGGGTGTGAGCGGCGGAGAGCGCAGCTGGCGTGGCGAGGAGAATGGGGGAGGGGCGGACAACGCCGCCGCCGACGACGACGACGCCGGAGGGACAAGGCGAGTGAATCAGATGCTCTGCACCTAAAAAAAGGCCGATTTTGACAATTCCCTAACCAGCAACGCAAAAGCGCAATCCAGGATGCCAAACCCACTGCGACTATTCGCCGCGAGATCGACATGTAGGTGGCGACAGCGTCGCGCTGCTAGTGTGGATACTCCGCTGAGCGGCCCGTAAGAATGCACACTGTGGGCGCGCTTCGTGCCTTTTTCCCGCCGTATGTGCACAGGAAAGGCGCAAACAAGAGTGGTATGCTGTATTTAGGTTCCTCAACGTTCAATGTGTAGCATGGAAGCGGCAGTAAGTTTTCATTACTACGCCAAAAAAGCGACGACCCATCGGGAATCTCAGAAAGGCCGTAATAGTGACAATGAACTTGTACGCTGTGGCTCGTAGCAAGCTCGATCTTGAGCCTTCAATAAAGCATAAATAGAAAAGAAATCATGAAGCCTCAATCTCTGAAGTTCATTTTACAACGGCAATCTCAATTGCTTTCACTAGTAGCATGACGAATTCTTGCATTTGTGGGATGCACCCGCCGCGGTGGCTCAGTGGCTAAGGCGTTGCGCTGCTGAGCACGAGGTCGCGGGTTCGATTCCCGGCCGCGGCGGCCGCTTTTCTGATGGAGGCGAAAAGCAAAAACGCCCGTGTGTACGAGATTTCGGCGCACGATAAAGATCCCCAGGTGGTCAAAATTAATCCGGAGCCCTCCACTACGGCGCGCCTCATCGCCTGCGTTGAGTCGGCGCGTTAAACCCCACAATCAATCCATCAATCATTTGTGGGATGCCCTTACATGGTCACACCATCTAACTGCCTCGACATCATTTCTAAGAGCTCGAGAGGGGAGGGGGGAGGGGGCTACCAACGTAGCAAGAGCAGCGAGAAGAGAACGCATGTAACGCGAAAAGCCAAACATTAGTTATCAGTATTACTTACCATCGAAATTACGCTAGGCGTCGTGTTCTGTAGTGGTGAAAAAGCTGTACTTCAACACGTATTTTCAAAACTGATTAACCCCCCTTTGGTCCGAGATTGTCCAAGAATTGTGGCTCGCCTTTTGCAAAATTGCACTGAAAGCAAGCATTGTGGGGGGAAAAAAACAGCGGGTCATGGCACACACCCCTCACACATGTTGGCAACAACGTGCATTATATTACGCGATTTTTCCTGTTTCTTTAAACTTAGATCCACCTTAAGAGGTTAAGACGTGACCATATTAGGCATTTGGTTATGCTGAGTGAGACACATTTATGGACAAAGTGATTCATGTCGGGATTTGAAAATGGGATATATGAAAATGACGCACGAAATGCCTTAGGACAGGCGCGAACTCACAACTGCCTAATTTTACCGAGAAATCCCCCGAAATACTCTTGCGCATCCATAGAAACGTATTTTAAATATTACTTGAAATTATCAATTAATCTAAACAACGACTGTCCAGAAATGGTATTTATTTTAGAAAAGGTACGGGAAGAACACGATCACACAGGCGCTTGCGGGTGTAAAATACGTGTCCGGTAATGTATGGGCGATAGAGCACGGGTCGTGTGCAGTGTAAATGTTTTTGTTGTTTTCTTCTGTCTATAAGGACACAGCGCAATTTTACAAGGGTGTGGAATTTGCACGCCTATGCACAGGTCTTGTCGCTTCCTACCCGTTTCGCGTACTAAACATTTATCCTCTAAATAATCACCACGCCACCTTCAAAAAGCACCCTTCAACGTTCCTGAAACTGCAGACGTTGCACACTCAAGCGGTGACCACGGCGAAGATGTTTCGAGGAATTAAACCAGCACATTAACCCGCAACGGCAGCTGATTATTGCGTTTCAAGAGGAGATGCGCAAGCAGATGTAACTATGTCATTGCTTACTGCCAAACGAGGCCACATATTGGTTGTTTTGTCGTGTGCAGCACGCGTCTTGCGACGCACGCAACGTGAAAAAGCAGACAACGCGAGAGCGCCATCCACACTAGGAGCGGTTCGTCCCGCCTCCGCCAGGGACCGACTCTGTTCGCGCTCGTTGCAAATAGCCTGATGGGGCTCCCACCACCACCCCTGCATTTGCGCCATCGTGTCGCCGCAGTTAAAAAATGCCCAGCATGTGAATTTCGCTCGCAATATAACAACCGAGGAAGGGAGAGAGGGAGGGAGGGCATGGTCTTTAATGGTACTGGTGAGTTTAGCGTAGCAAAGGTGCCTAGCTTCCTGCATCGGATGTAAGAAAAAATTAAATACTTTGGTTAACACATTGATGATAAACGTGATGGCGACGATGTGCATGCTTGGGTAACCTTATTTAGAGACAGGTCAAGTCCTGCATTTCGCAGGAAAATCAATAGAGCTTTAGTCACCCTAAGAATTTGATCAGGGGCCTAACACGTCGCTTAATTTCAGTCGTCCAAAGAGCGGCTGGGCCATGGACACTAAGAGGAACGTCTTACATGTTTAATACAGCAAACATTCACATACTACGTGGTTCAAGTCGTCGCACACGTCACAAAGTGTGGAGAGGGGGAAGTGACGTGCTGCAGCTTGAATGGAGAATACGTCGTGTAAGCGATTACGGAGAGGGAACAAAACATGCTCGTTTATTCTGAGGGCGCTGTTTAATTACGGTGTTTACCACATGCGAGCATTATAGCGCTGTGACGTTAAGGCACGGCACACGTGGGCTCGGAGAAGTGAGATGTGCGTTCATCTTGCGCAGGAACTCGACGCGCTTGAAGCCACCCTTGAGTCCGAAGCGCGGGCACTGGACGTCCTCACCGTCGGTGTGGACGTCGTACGCGGATACGCCGAAGGGTATTTCTGGGAAATGAGCTCTTCGTTTGACACACCTGCATCACCCCAATACACAAAGCACAAGGTGTATTCTATGCGAAGACATACATCATGCGATAACCCATGTGCAGCAACTGAGCAGAGGGCGTATCAGTAATTCACACGCTAGTCACTCTAGGTAACACGTAATGACAACTTTCCAAGATATTACTGGAACGATATTCCATTAGACCCATCATTCACTTTACCCTACTATCCTTGATTTCGTTAAAGCGTCTTTTAAAGTTTACGAAATTTTGTATTTCATTCTATACCACACATAATCGCAACCTGGTCCTTAACCTTACTTTACGTTTGACTTACTTGCATTTTACTTCCCTTCGCTGGCAATTAACCGTCTGGTTTTAGTTGTACCTCACGCCACTTTTATTAAATACTAACTTTTAACCGGCGCTCCTTCTTCTTAGTCGGCCTTGCTCCAGTAAATCCAACCAGTCTTCACCCTCACACGATAAATTCACAGACGTTTTCGTGCTATGGTCTTCGAGCTCCATAGATGCGACAGGGAACACTTTCGTACACATTTAGTGCGAAGCTATCAAGTGAAATCGATAACGAGGCAGCCGTGGTGGCACCAGCATGCAGCATTAACAGTGAAGGCGTGCTTCACAACGTCATAAATTGAATGATGGAGCGTTCCGACTTACAAGCGTTACTGTTAGCCTCTTTAGTCGATGCAGCATCTCACCAGAACACGCATTCGCGTCATTAAATGATTTCGAATGCTGGCATGCAGCAAGCTTTTGCCAACTCAAAATTTGTTGTGGAAAAGGCTTTAAACTTGAGCTTAGTGTCACTAGATAAGGTATAAGAGTACCGCCACTGACGCACGCTAGTCAACAACGGCGGCCATTTTGGTGTTTATCAGTGTGTCGAGGTTTCCGCTTCTACAGCATCGCCGCTAACTCCTACCGGGTCGTTTATTAACAACACTGCAAAAGATGCAGCAAAACGGCATCTTTAGGACATACTTCTGCTACTGAAATGCTGCTATACGCGCTCTTTGATTCGCGCTCGAAACGACGTCAATCACGCGCAACCGCATGAGCGGGAGGGCAAGCTAATCCTACCAGAGTTGACCGACTAAAGCGCATGAACAAGAAAATGGCGGCGCCCTTGTACCGTCGTAGTGGAAACAAATGTCGTGTGTGGCGAATTGACGAATGATCATCGTGGCGGCACAGAACAACGGGAGAAAAGTGTGCCGATACTCTGCAAACTTATTTATTGACACTAGTGGAGTCTTTGAAGGTGCTGGTGGCTCTTTACGCTGTGCTCACCCCGCCTTCACAAATGGCGTCCATGCCTACGTATTCCGGAAGTATCGCCGTGACGTAACGCACCAAGCGACCACAGAGCCTTTTCGCCGGTCTAAACATAATTTGCAGCAGAGTAAGAATATCCGCATGACGACACGCAACACCTAATGACCACGATGAGTGCCTGATTAAAAGGTGATCGCCGGCTGTTAAAAGAACAGGAGAGTTCCCACGAGCATGCAGAGCGAGGAAATGAAGCCGATAAAACTGGCTGTAAGGTAGCCGAATACTATGCAGAGAGAAGCAGTAAAGGGGTAAGATTCCCGTCTTTGCTTTCCTGACACTCCACTGACTTCGTAACGCCGAGCAAGTTTTAAGTACTACACAAATGATAACCGTAGGGTTCCTTGTGTTTTGTATATCAGAAAAAAAAAACTCCCGGGGCTCTGCGTGAGCCGTTGAGAAACAAATGCCCCGGTGTGTGCTATCAGCACGCGGCCTCCACGAAAGTCGCCCGGCATTATTTCCGTTTCATTACTCGGGTTTGCATTTTGAGAGAATTACTTATCAGCGGGCACCATTTTCAGGATAAACACTTGACATAGATATAAAGGGCATTACTTAGATATGCATTTTGAATAGATTAGTTATTTATGGGCGCCATTTTTTTTTAAATCACTACAGTCCAAATGAAAGGTTTTGCGTGTATGCGTGTATTTCTTAAGAATGGCCGCCGTCAACGCAAAGAAGTCAAATTTCATGTACACCTTCGGCCTAAATTTTGAAGAACGGCGACACCCAGCCTTAAAGACGTGTACAAAAGGAGAGAGTGGACAACCCACACGCTAAATTTTGTGCCACCAATATGTAATGTGCCACATAGGCTTGGGTGGTTGTTCACCTTAAGGGTTTCAATTGTCAGAGTAACAGAAAACTTTCATTAGGGGCGAAGGAAGTTATGATACGAACAGTTAAATACAAAATATGTACGCATCCTTACACCAAGCTTGTTCATAGGTCTTGCAATCTATTCTTCAGGGCATATCAATCACGCTACTTTTCAACACCACCGTAAAATTTCTCGACCTGAGCTTAAGTTCTGATGGCTGCCAGATGTTTGTTGCTACCACCGTTCTCTGTATCTCTTTCGCGCTCATGTTTAAGAAACCCACTTCCTTATCTGAGAAATGCATAAGATTTTACAGGTTTTTCCAGCCCGTATGTACTGTTTCCAGCTGCAAGATTATCGCTGTGATTTCCTTTTCTAAGGAGATGTCGTTTAAATATGCGCCTAATCAACATATCATTACCGCAACGCATGTGGTTCACTGAGTTCACATGTGAAGTTTTCTTTTTTTCAGAAGTATGGTTACGTCGATATTGTTTTCATTTTCCCGGATGTCTAATCACGATACTTCCATGTAAACTGTTTCCTTCGGCACCCAGACCCGAGAAAATGGGCCCGAGCTCTCTGGATCCGAGAGATATTGAACCATTCCAAGATTGTCCACTTTGGTCGTACTGCTCCCCACGAGCCGGGTTTGCCTCAATCATATCTCCTCTGAACTGAGAGGTAACAGACGCTTAGATTGTTTTAACATTAGTTTTTTCTGTTAATTATCATTTACGGTTGTTTTCTACATTACCATTTTGTTCTAAAATTTTTCTCACAAAAATGGGTTTGTAAAATAAGTGTGTTTTTTGGGCACAGTACATTACGCCCGACTAGTTCACTTAATTCGTTTAAACAAACGATGGCACTGCTTTCAGCTTCGGAAAAGAAACTATTCCGTCCGGAATTTCTGCGCACTCTTTTAGCGCCGCCTTTGTCAATATACCCTAAAATATAAAAAATAACCGCTCGAAATGTCGAAAACTAGAGATTCCTGTACACCCAGAATAAAGGAAAACCAGGAAAACCAGGGTGAAGCAAATACAAAATATAATATTTTGTTGTTCTTAAGATTTCAATCGAACGATGTGCTGTTTCAAACAAGA
Organism: Haemaphysalis longicornis; assembly: GCA_013339765.2. NCBI lineage: Eukaryota > Metazoa > Arthropoda > Arachnida > Ixodida > Ixodidae > Haemaphysalis > Haemaphysalis longicornis. The sequence continues at coordinate 97,654,190 of CM023458.1, forward strand.
TGCACCATAACCTCCAGGTGCTTGATTAAGTGAATGCTCCGACTGAAGTGAAAAACGTTGTCTCCGCAATGGCACCTACCACACACTCTAGGCACACACTTTGTAACCCACACTGCGGTGGAATATTTGGTTACAGGGACCCTATGCTGCTGCAATACGTGTTGCTCTTATTTTAATGCTAATCTCTGTCAGAATAGCTTGCTAAGGTAATTCCATTCTTCTTTATTTGGTTGCCTCGATTGAAAGAGCAGCTGCAGCCGCGCCCAACCAGCTGCTTCGGCACGACATCCAACGACATGCTGCCACAACCAAGGGCGAAACAATATTTAACAAAAACGACGAAACAATCTTCAGAGTCTCAGAAATAAAAAAAAACGCAAACGATCTTTTCTCTCCCTCCCATATGTGCTCGATGATTTTTTCTGATGCTTTTTTGTGAGCAAGAGGCAGTTTTATTACCAAAAATTATCCTTCAGTGCAGGAGTTGTGAAAGAATTTATAAGCCACGGACACTGTTAGAGATCAAGGCCTTAAAGCTTATATAATCGGTAAATTGCTGGCTCTAAAATGCATGGCACAGAATACCGTCTACTAAATGGCTGTCCATATACATATCACACTCACCTTGAAGCGCATGCTTTTTTCGGTGTCGAAGATGAACGTGCGCTCAGTGTTGTTGTCGAACGTGAAGGCGAGGTCCAAGTCACTGGTTCCCCTGACTCTGTCGTAAAACTCGGTCCCTTGTACACAGGCCTGTTCAAAAAAGGACATAAAAATCAAAGCCCCTTTCTTAATAGCAAGATGGTTAAAACGCCAAGCTGCTTCGACTGTGTGGGAATAGCGTTATCAGATAGGGGTCGATTTCATAACGCAAGGGACCGAGGTTGGATTCCAACCGCGGAAAGAGTTTAGATTTTCTTTTGAGGCGCTTTATGTGCCTTCGCCTATCGCCATCATCGTTTTATGAAAGTCGTGTAAAGTTGAACTTTTTGCAGTGTGTTTCGGTGACAGGAAGGTCACCATCAAAGAGGCATAGATATTTCCGCTTTATTAACCTGGTAAATTGGCCCGCGTCCGCTCACTCGTCGAAAGACAATAATCTTCTGTCGCCTCTGCCAAGTAAATCCCTTTCTTCTCTCCACCACCCCCCTTTCATGTCCTTCCCTTCCCTTTCGATCCTCCCATGGCAAACACGTAGGTGGTTTCCCAAATTCGAATCTCCCGCCATCTACTAGAACCTTTTGTTGCGGTTGAGCTTGGAACGCTGCCACTAGGTCCAGGCTCGCACGAGATTTTCACATTTGTGGGATAAAAATATTGTTTTCCACGTGTATTTCTATTTGTTATTTTCTAATTAAAAGCACAATGCTTGCACCAATTATATATTGATCGTTTGCCTCAATGAGGCCTAATTTTTTTCATTTTGCTCAACTTGACTAGTGCGATGTAGGGTAGCAGGCTTACTGGTTTGGAGAAGTTTTGCTAATAGAAACTTCTCGTTCAAGAGTTCATTTCAACTTTTGGCCGGGTGGCTGAATTGAGGGACAGACAGACAGACAGACAGACAGACAGACAGACAGACAGACAGACAGATCAAAGTTTTTGTGTTTAAGTAGCCAAAGAAATACTGAAGTCGTTAAAAACTCCCGCACGCCTTTGCGCCAGGATGGGTTACAATTCAACGCGCCGCTATCTGTTGCGCGCGTGCTACAAGTTTGCTGTAGTGCAGGGGGGTGTCTGCTGCAGGAAAGCCCGCCATCCGCAACCAAGCTACGGCAAATGGGGTCATGTTGAGACTTGACTCCACGAACAGACTTTGGTCGCCGAAATCTCCTTTCTCTCCCCTCTAACTCAACGTGCGGCGGCTATCACGAGACCGGGAAAGGGTGTCCTTGTGTCGGTGTCTGTAATAAGTTGGAGTCACACGCAAAGCGCTTTATCGTTGGCGCTTCTGTGTGTAAATTCTGCCCTGTCGGTGGCTTGTGTCAGTCGACTTTGGGGTCGGAACTCAGAGCGCCGCCCTGCCTGTCAGCTTCATGCTGCTGTTCCTGTACCGGTCCCTGCTCATCCCTCACCTTGCAGTAAAACTAGTTGAAGGGGCAGACAACCGACTTTTGTCGAGTATATTGTTTTATCCCAAATGAAAGGGCATCACTTAAAACACCTTAACCCGAAAGGACTTTGCTGATAGCGCGCTAGAACTTCTGAAATAGGAATTTTTAAATCTACCAGCCATACTTGTCCCGCCAAAAAGTAATGCTGGCAAGCATGACAGCGAGCCGTGTGGCAACACATTTTTAACTGCACGTGAGATGAAAAGGAGTATTTAAAAACTTGTCCACGGTTAAAACAACGGTAATGCGCTAATGCGCAAGGTATTTACCAAGGTAATCGATAACCGAATCTTTGCAACCTTAGATTTCAGTCAACCTAAAGAACAAGCAGGGTTCCGTAAAGGTTATTCAACAATGGACCATATTCACACGATCAATCAGGTGATAGAGAAGTGTGCTGAGTATACTGAACCCCTATATATAGCCTTCATAGATTATGAGAAAGCATTTGACTCGGTCGAAACCCTAGCAGTCATTCAGGCATTACGGAACCAGGGGGTAGATGAGCAATATGTAAGAATACTAGAGGATATCTACAGTGGGTCTACAGCTACCATGATCCTCCATAGGGAGAGCAGTAAAATACCTATAAGGAAGGGTGTCAGACAAGGAGACACAATCTCTCCAATGTTATTCACAGCATGCTTACAAGAAGTATTCAGAACGTTGGTTTGGGAACAGGTGGGAGTAAGGGTTAATGGAGAATACCTCAGTAACCTCAGATTTGCTGATGACGTTGCCTTGCTAAGTAACTCGGGGGACGAATTGCAAAGCATGCTTTCCGCACTGGGCGAACAGAGTAGAACCGTGGGCCTCAAAATTAATATGCAGAAAACTAAAGTAATGATCAATAACCTCGGGACAGCACAGCAGTTTGAGATAGATGGCAAGGCAGTGGAAGTGGTAAGCGAATATATCTACTTAGGCCAAGTTGTGACCCCAGATCCCAACCATGAGGCAGAGATAATTAGAAGGATCAGAATGGGGTGGGGTGCATATGGCAGACATTCTCAGATAATGAATAGCAGCCTACCATTGTTGCCGAAGAAGAAAGTGTATGACAGCTGCATCTTACCGCTACTCACCTACGGGGCAGAAACTTGGAGGCTCACTAAGAGGGTTCAACTTAAATTGAGAACGACTCAGCGGGCAATGGAGCGGAAAATGATAGGTGTAACATTAAGGGACAAGAAGAGAGCGGAGTGGGTCAGAGAGCAAACTGGTGTTAAGGACATATTAGTAGAAATTAAGAAGAAGAATGGACGTGGGCAGGGCATGTAATGCGAAGGCAAGATAACCGCTGGTCATTAAGGGTAACAGAGTGGATCCCTAGAGAAGGCAAGCGTTGCAGGGGGGCGGCAGAAACGTTAGATGGGCAGATGAGATCAAGAAGTTTGCTGGGGATAAATTGGTCACAGTTGGCACAGGACCGAGGTAATTGGAGAATAATGGGAGAGGCCTTTGCCCTGCAGTGGGCGTAGATAGGCTGGTGATGATGATGATGATGAATGCGCAACCTTTCCTATTCGTTCTAGTTGTTTTTGAATCACGCGTTGAAATCGACGGAGTTGTTTGGACATCATGAGTGTAGAGGTGCGCTGCCTGACACGAAAACATGCGAAGAACAGGGGGAAATACACAGGAACAGACGATGGGAAGCGCATCAGTCGTTTGGACACGTGACGTGGTGTCACGTGTAGACACTGCGTGTCGCCACCGTTTCAGGACTTGAGGTTTTTTGTGCGAAATTAAAACTAGTTCCGCCTGTTTTAGGAATTATTTGCGGCTACCCCAATATGTAAACACGCTGGTTTTCGTATGCACTCCACAAAAGTCGGCAGTCGGTCCCTTTAAGTTTTGCTCTAGGCTCTGTCGTCAACACCAAGGCAGCACTTCTGCTCGCTGCTAGTACACCATTCTACCGCTACATGACGGAGGCAACGGAACTCGGTAAGGGTTTAAGGGGACGCCTTCGCCAATGTAACATGGACATGGATATGGATATTGTGAGGCAAATTAAAAAGAATATAAAATAATAAATGCCTCCGCCTGTGCCACTAGGTATAACAGGTATAAGAGGTATAAATGGACTGTTATATAACCCAATATAACAGTCCATACGTGTTGCCCGGCAGGTGCTGCACCGTTGCGGTGTTCATCGACCTTGACAGGGTGGATGCCGACTAACCGTGGCGGGCGCCAGAAAGTCTGTCGACGAATACTCTTTGCAGGGTTTGAAGGGCTCGTAGTCCTCTATCGCCCGTGCCGGGGGTTGCGGGAACCGAGGTTGGTAGAGGCGGCCGCTCAGCGAGAACGACAGGGCCACGGGAACTTGGATGCCGAGCTTCTTCACCTCGCCCAGCACGTCGCAGCTCTCGCCCTACGTGGGAGTATTTAAAGTTGAAGCTCGTTCTTACAAAACGTCGATGATGCAAATGTCGAGGCACGCAACAAAGCGACATGTTCAGCGTACAGGAGTGGAAGACCATATATATGAGGCGAGTTTCATTGGTCTGTAATCCCGTAATTGACGCGAATGCACCTCAAGGGAGCCATGAAAGCAAAATGCAACTTGGTTTAGTTTGAAGGAACGAGGCTTTAGTTACTCACCCCATTTATGCGACCAAATTTTTTTTTAATTGAAACACGCAAGGATTATTGAAAAACTCAAATTTCACGTTCAGTGACATAATTCAGGCAGGAGTGACGTCATATGGGATCGTACTAGAAAACTTAAGCAATAGTAACCGCCTGTTAGCATCAAAGTGATAGGATAAAACGAAACTAGAAGTCTCACTGCAATATGCCATCATGTTTGTTGGACGTGCCTTTGGTTGGCAACCGGCAATCGCCTGACCAGAGATTGTGTGACGTCATAGACAAATCGCCCGAAACTGGCACGGGAGCCGCCTCTGCTTCGTATGTTTTACTTAATATCTCCATTTTTGTTTCAAGTTTACGATTAAGGTTACGATTACGATTTTGTTTCAAGTTTACGCATAGACCATGTAAACAAAGTTGGTGTTCCTTCTTGTCGGACTAACCTTTATAATGATTCTTCCATTCCAAGAACCAGCGTTGAATGGAACCACCTTCCCGCCTCCACTGTTGCCATCTGAGAACATTCCCAATTCAAGACTGCCCTACAAAACCCCATTTATTAGTGTGGAGTAATACTATGTACTCTACTACCACCTATGTACTACCATTGTTGGATGTCATTGTCCTGTAGCCCCCCCCCAATCCTTTCTGTAGTGCCTCTTAGCTCTAAAAGTACTGTAAATAAACAAATAAAAAAATAAATAAATTTGTACCACTGTCATCAGGACAAAGCAGTTCCTTATTGAAGCAAACTTGCAATTTCATTCCATGGCTCCTTTAAGTTACCAACATGGCCCAGCCATGTCAACAATGGCTGTTGAGTTAAGAAGGAAGAATTGAGTTGCAAATGAATCCGCACAGATATAAAACAATATAAATATAAAACCAAATGTGATTGAGCCTTTGTCTAACCTTAACGCTAAGAAATCGGGCTTCTAACGTAACAACAACCGGAGTTGTATTTTATTTTTGCAACAGTAATAGGTACTGCTCTCCGATTTCACTCAACAAGTGAGAGTGAACCTAGAAATTTCGCCTCCAGGTAACTGAACTTACTCTATAGATTAATTTTTATGTGGGTGTTGATTTTCTGTTGTGCATTTGGCGCTTCAAGCTTTCTTCCTATTTCACAATTACTAAATATTATTTTGAAATAAACTATGATACCCTGAGTTGCGCTTCTTCATACTGATCATATTTATAGATCTTCTCTTGTAAATACGGCTCGCATAGTCCAGATAACAGTTATCATTAAGGAGACGACTGATGTTTTGTGTTCCCATGCAGTTATTTTAGCCCGCAGAGCTAACAAATTGAACCTCTGGAAACACATTTCGTCGCTTTTTTATGGAATGTTCATCCTAATGGCTAGTATTTGCATGCATTTCAACTAATCAATCAATTTGTGGTAATGTGGGTTAAAAATAAAATGACAAGCGCAAACGAACTGGTCCAATAGGTCGCTACATCTATGTCTCTGCATTGTGCCACTGCGAGAAAGAGGAAATTTCTCGCCAACTTGCTGCGGTTGAGTTTTTCCTCGCCCTGAGATAACTTTAAGTACGACATTCCCTGAAAATTAGAGATAGGAGGGTAAAAACCCAAATACCTCTAAGGCAAGTTCAAAACACTCATTTCGCAGGTATTATTAGCTCGAGAATAATATGGTCAAGTACCAGTCATTACAGATTGACCAAACGGGTTGGGCTCCGCACTTCATCATGGCCATCATCATTATCATCATCATCAGCAGCAGCAGCAGCAGCAGCAGCCTAGTAAGGTCCCCTGCAGGGCGAAGGTCTCTCCCATTGACCTCCAACCGCTTCTGTCGTGCGCTGCTCGAGTCCATTCTGCGCCCCTGACTTTTCCTGTAAAATCCCTCCATCGAGTTATTAGCCTTCCCCTCCTTCTTGACCCATTTCTTGTTAACCATTGTGTTACCCTAATTGTGCCCCAGTTGTCGGCTCGTCTCACTACATGGCCTGCCCAAGTCCATTTCTTTTTTCTTTACTTGAACTATGATGCCTCCTACTGTAGTTTTCTCGCAGATCTAGGAAGCTAGTTTCTAGTCCCTCATTGTTACTCCGATCATTATTCGTTGTACACGGATCTTTTCGCGCCTATCACGCCGTAGTAGCTGCAAGTGAGTATTTTTAGTTAGTCAGTTTGGTCTCGTCGTTGAAAAGACCGAGAGCCCAGTAACTTCCTGAAAACCAATCTAAACGACCCATGAGTGAACGTGGCATCGATGAGTTCACCAGCCATTTCATATTCCAGTGGCATTGTCCACAAGGTGTCCCAAACTGCCTAGATGAGAATCTGAGGCTGCAGCTGCTCGTCCACCGTCGAAATTGCGGGAGAAGAACCTATTCGCATTTTCTTTGTATAGCTAGGCTCGGCCTACAAAATGTCTGTAACCGAGCATCTGTAGGGGCTAGTTGGTTCTGCATATCTTGAATTGAGAGCGCTTAAGCTTTGACTAGTAAACAAACTAGTAATCAGTTGTTAGTTTGCGCTTCGTCCTGTGTTGTAGTCTTTCTCGTCCTTGTTTACTAGTCAAAGTTTAAGCGCTCTCCATTCAAGAAATGTCTGTAGTTGCATTGACAGCGTGGGTATTGAAAACTGATATTGAATGTTGCTATTTGAAGCAATACGGTTCACTGGCAAATGACTGTAGAAAGATGTTCCAGTGCATGATTCTATAGTGGCGCCTTTTGCCAGAGTGCGCATATGATGAAAAAAATACTCAGCCCCACAAATTCGGTATGTTCTTCTAATCACTTCCTTAAACATTATATTTCCATTAATCAGTGACGATTAGTCATAATGGTTTAATTTATTACTAGTAACTCAATATCGATCAGTAATACTTTTGTACCTTTTTCAGATAATAATATTTTTACACAATTATAGTCATAAATATCAATAAAGCACGTTGTAACATTATTAAACCCAAGTTACGCCTTCATTGATATTGAAATAAGAGTGCACCATTATTTTGGCGCTTTTAATTAGTCAACGCGGGACGAGAATAGGAATTCCCAGAAGGCATTGTGTTGGAGTTAATCACAGTGTAATGTTTATTTATTTATTTATTTATTTATTTATTTATTTATTTATTTATTTATTTATTTATTTATTTATTTATTTATTTATTTATTTATTTATTTATTTATTTATTTATTTATTTATTTATTTATTTATTTATTTATTTAAAGTACTTTACAGGCCCCTCTTCAGGGCATTGATTAAAGGGGGCAACAAAGTGAGGAGTTACAGATCATTCAGTATAAAATCGCGAGTTAAAAACACAGTAGAAAAACCAATGGCGACAAGGCTTGCAATACACGTGTAAGTCGGAAAACAATAACAAGAAAACGAAAAGTCAATAGCGTAGCGCACACACGTAATCTACGCACTGCAATCATTACAAAGTATCTGAACGCAAACAGGGTAGTAGATAAAGTAGACAACAACCAAACATACCGAAATATGCGGACACGAAGGGCACTAATCAGTTTCAATGGTCTATACTAAGCACAACGGATAGAGCACAAGAAAATACGCAGAACCTACTCTCGCGCGCAAAAAGACATTTTCAGTATAAAACGCTCGTACTGGGGCGCAAATTGCAACGCTGAAAAAAAAGAAAAAATAGAAAGCACGTGCAGGAACGACATAGAAAGCACGTACAGGAACGGCAGGTTGTTTTGGTCTTCAAGCAGAAAAAATTTAAAAGTTTAAAAGAAGGATACAGGACATGGCAATATATATATATATATATATATATATATATATATATATATATATATATATATATATATATATCGTCAATTATAGCCAAAAATTTAATCATATTAAAAAATATAAGCAATTACATTATATTACTACGTTTCATCAATATTCAAAATTTTCTATTCAGTACCGATTAGTCGTTTTCTTTATCTAAAATGATGCAGCCATAATATTTATGGTAAAAGGGTAATCGCGACATTTTTGTAAGTGGAAGCGGTAGATTTGGATTTTCGCTCACCAGTGTGTGTCCGTACTTGAAGTCAGACCTCGACGTGCCATGTGGGAAGGCCAGAAATGTGGGCGGCAGGATGCGACAGTCGGACTTAGCACGCGCGTCTGGGTACGGCATGTGTGATACGGCGATGAACAGCGATGGCACGAAGTGGTCGCTGCAACATGCAATGCGGCCGTGAGAACGAAACGAGATGGGAAAAGCGATGGCGGGTGCTTGATCCCACCAATTAATCTGCCGTTAAAACGTTGAATTTGAACTCCGTTCCGATTTAATGCATATCTAAAGCAAAGAAAAACCCTAATGCAGACATTTTGTGAGTCTTACAACTCCAATACGAAGAATAGCACATCATGATTCGGGAATTCGTCTCCACAAAAAAAAGTAAAACGCAATATTGCCAGCCATTACTCGGACAATACGAAGTCATGGGGTTGTCAAAAGAAAACTGCCTCAGTCGAATAACCACGCGAGCCATATAACCGTGCGAAAATCGGCTAATTCCCAGTAGGCCATCGGGCTGCCAAACGGGCCTGGGGTTTCATCTGGCGTCAGGAGAATAAGCGTTTAACACCCAGGCTCGCACATGGGGCACGAGCCAGTAACACGTGACATGCAAATTATTTGTGATTCCGCCCTGACCCACCGCTAAATAGCCAGTGGGTCATCACTGGTGCGTCACCCCTGCTTCATCACTCGGTGGTCACCACCAAACCCGAACCAGAGGATCATTATTAGGTCACCAATGGTGAAGCAGGTTCGTCACTGGTACATGCATCTGCCACCCGTCTTGCTCAGCTGCTGCCGTCGCACGTGTTCCCACCGCCACCAAAATTGTTAAGAAAGTCAACCCTCCAGTTATACTTGCAGGTTTGCAACCCACGCCTGGAAAACTACCCAGGGTTAGCACCTGCTAAACGGAATTTTACAAGTAAGTTTAGTAGGCCGTCTAATAGCTCAAGAGGCGACACATTTCTTAATAGTTTATAGACTTGGGATAATCTCACAAACAGCACTTTCCCCTGAGTACAACATAAAATATTGAAAGTAGCCCGATAGTGTCTGAACGTTGCCTTTGGCGCAACGTTATCTGGGCGTCCGTTCTCAAGCACATGCCGCGCCCTTCGATTTGCACACTGATCTGATCCAATAACGACACATTTTCAAGCACACATTTGTCTAAACTTTGTTGACTTTAAGATCGGTACATTACTTATTCCCTTGCGTCATGTCGGCATAGTGGGTTCGCCCTCTATACAAGCTCTAGGCTCGCTTGATGTTTTACTAGCTTTCTTGCTTGGTTACTTGCATCTTTGTCGGCGAGTTAGTGGTCGTGCTAGCTCACTCAGAAGGGCACTTTCTTTCGGCGCAATTCGTGCGCGTGTATTGACTGCTCTGTTCTGTAAGGCAACTCGGCAGTACTGTGACCAAATAATGTATCTTTTCAAATACTGTGTTGATCGTGGACTATAGTTGGCGCATCTCACAACGGTAATAACCAGGCTCAGTACCCATGCAAACGGAAGCAACAGCACCGCATGAAGAAAACGCAGTTCTTAGTCAGCGCCTACACCGTCGTATTTTTCTATGCTGACGTTAGTGCTATTATTGTATTTGAACCGCATAACAAGTTTGATTAATTTATTTTCCAATTCAATTCCTCACCTTAGCAAACTTGCTCATCTGTTCCAACTTTTCCTTGCTGCTATCATTCCTTCAATTTTTTTTATTTATATAGGTTTTTTGACACGAGGTCTTTTGTTGCTGCATGCAAACTTCAAAAACCGACTACTAGAAGATTGGATTTTTTGTGTAAAAACGTTCTACAATGGCAACAACAACTTCCACTTGCATTGCATAACCCATCATCGAGAACATAAAAAATCAGATATTAAACTATCCCAACGCAGCGCTGGGGAGCATAAAATGTAACCATGAAGGCCTTACTTCATTAACTTGACGAGGCCGTAGCGGCTGCTATCCTCAATGGCGGCGCCCAAAACAAAGTAACTTGGCCGCTGGGATGACTGGGCATTGTTGTTTACCCAGGTGAGGGACTGCGGAAAGAGAATTAGTAGCGCTTGAAGATGTTAGCTTAAATATAATGTGCACTATACGACAGCCGCGTATAAGCCCGTGGATATTCACCGCGTCATAATATTTTCTCTGTAACAAGGAATTGCTGCGCTCGAGCTTGCGTTCCATGAAATATAACCCACAATGGTTCAGGTAAGCAAGGCAGCCCACCGTTACGCGAATAATCGCCGGCATCTTTGCAGTCGAGTACGTACGTACAAAACAAAACACGGACTGCATCTGGAATGGTATCCGCACTAGAAGAGACCCGTAATGCGGAATGAGTGCGACCTTGCATGGACCTTGGATGCTGTGCTCAACAATGTGTTCATAGTCAGCTTGCGCTGCTTCAATCATCTCGCGAATGAAAGCCTGCCTTGCTCAACTATTTATCTCATCCGCATTGCGTTTACTTTTGCAGACCCATGACTGTACGAAGAGTTTTGGCTTAAGTCTTTCTAGCCGCGTCCACTACAGCGGGAACAGATCTCAGCACTGCCTCTAGTGCTGAACCAACCACGTCAGTAGAACGGTAGGAAGTTTTGTCTCTGCGCAACCCACCCTGAAGCCATTCATTATCTGAATCTCACGTGGCGCCGACTAACACATTTCCCATGGATTGCATCCGATAGTCACGCGTAGGCGGATCCAGTTTTATCGACCATTACTCCGAGAATGTGTGCAGGCGTGTCGACGAGGGAAGCACTATATTTGCCTCATCACTACTCACCGCTCACCGCGGCATAAAATGTCTACTTTGTGGTGAGGGGACAATTTTAGTACTGGAAAGAAAGCCATGAAAACGTTTGTCGTGGCTCTACAATCCAGTTGACATCCCTGAGTGCAAAACTCGTCAAAGTGCCTGGTCTCGAGTGAGTACCGGCACGTGTTTCGCTTCAAATGTTGCGGTATCTGTTGCTGTACGTACACTTTTAGCCGACCTGACACTGTTAGCCAACCCGATATTTCCGATTTGTGCGTGCAAAGCTATTCGGAAAAACGGGTGGTTTTAGAGTGACGTTGCGGAAGGGGGGGGGGGGGTGAAATTTTAACAACCGGCGCACTGGGGCGGCGCCAAAAGGTTTCACTTGTGGCACGCACTGTAGCATTGGTTCTGCTAGTTTAGAAGACGGTTCTCACCCCCCTTGGATCATTGGCCCAGAGAGCCTTGAGTGCGAACGCTATCCTGTAACAGCGTGAAAGTTTGTTCAAAATGACTCAGCTGGGGATCCTTTTTAGAAGGAAACTTAAGCAATAACACTCATAAAATTAAAATAATCGCGACCGAACAACTCAACTAGCTAGATATATGTAGGAATAAAAGTTCCGCAGCATTGAGGAATGCAGCAAAGTCATTATTTATTTATTTATTTATTTATTTATTTATTTATTTATTTATTTATTATTTTTTCTTTATTTTATTTATGTTCTTTATGTGTTTGTTTGTTTGTTTATTTATTTATTTATTTATTTATTTATTTTTTTTATTTCTTTATGTTTTCGTTCGTTCTTTATTTATTTATTTATTTATTTATTTATTTATTCAATTATTTATTTATTTCAATACCTTCAGTGCCTGGAGGACGCTGCAGAAGGGAATGTTTGTTAGCTTGAATATCACAAGAAACTCATAAGTAGATGGAAAATCGGACTACAATGGCAGCAATGCATACGAAATCAAATAAAAACTAAAACACGTCACACAAAGTACCACAATATTATACACTATTCGAAAATGCAATTATTGAGGTCGATAGAAATTTCGACAGCGGTTTTAAAAGCGAGCGTATAAGCAAGGGTTGCAATTGAGGATGGCAAGTCATTCCCTTCTTTAGATGTCTTTACAAGAAAATAGGGATAGAACGAATTCCTGCTCGCAAAATGAACGTTAACTCTGAGTCATCAGTACACGCAGATAAGTGCGCTGGTGCGGAAAGGAGTTGGAGTTTAAGATTCGGGTTGTGAAAATAAATTTTCTGAAATAAACTGAAGCAAGGCACGAAAGAAGAGGCAAGTTTAGATGGGCAACGGGCCAAGTCTCAGATGTCTTCCTTGCCTACTCGTGCAGTTTTCCTCGCAATGCTTTAAGCAATTAGGCCGAAGCAAAATGAAATGATAGTGCACGGCCAACTTTGCTCCTGTGCAAACTGGATCGACAGGTGCACAGAACGGCTTACCCTGAGCACTTTTAGGGCCACGGTGATCATGTGCGCTGTCGAGTCCTGCGGCAAAATGTTGATGACGGCGAAATGCCTGATGTTATTGACGGAGAGCTCCAGTTGAACAGAAGTGTTGAAGCGGGGGCTCAGGTAATCCTGTTCCAAGAGTCCCCCGCTGCGAAAGAAAACACGGAAAAGGAATTTGAATTTTTATCTTTATAGTTCAGCTCTTCACGTTGTTCAAAAGTGTGCGCGCGCGCAGGTTTTGGCGTATAAATCTGATGTGTTTCTGCCGAATAAACCAGTTGTTAGTCCAGCGGTGTTGTGTGTGTGCCTCCTCCTCTTGTCCTGCGTTCTGCTCGCTGGTTTCCCCTTTTCTGAACAAAACAAGCATGCTTCTAAATCTAGCACATAGCATGGTATTTACTGACGCCAATAGAATAGTATTCACTGGCGTATTCCCTGTGAGTTTCCGCAGCGTGCTAAGTAAAGGTGTTTTTATAGCGGAAGCTTTCTTGGTGGGACCAATGGTGTCCTGTGCAAAAGCTAATGCATTTCCCCACATCCCGGTTGGACGGCCGAAACGCTCTGATAACATGTATGGACACGAGGCGCATGCGCGAAACCGGGCATCCATTGAGTCAAAAAGGGTTGCATGAAAATGTCGAAAAAAGGAAACGATTCTAGATCACACAATACACGAATCGATGACGCAGAAGGAGTGCAATGTATCTCAAACCACGTATCGGTACACAATTAGATTGTTCGTAGATGCGTTTGCTTCGCGCGCGAAAAATCGTCGCTTGTGTTCGTTCTTCCTTTGTGGTTTCGGTTTTTTGAAGGTTTGACGATCTATTGCACGCACTTTCAAGCGAAGGTTGGGCGCTCTTGAAGCTTTCGCGCTTCTCTAAACTTTCTTGGGGAAGGGACGGTAAATTTTTTTTTCGCCATGCTTCACATTCAGCCGAGCGATGCAAACAAAAAAATTCGAAAGAAATATTTTCGACGTGGTTCGCCCAACCGGAAAACCACCGTGATTCGGTTGTATCCAGTACGCACTGAATGCAGGTTGAATCCTCAGATTTTGCCGTTTTTCGCACTCGGTCTTAAGAAGAGGCAATTTCACAGAGGGAAAATTCCATCGTATCATCAAAATACGTTGTAGTAAAGATACCTTTGTAACCTTTGTACCTTTGTAACCTTTGTAAACAACCACCTTTGTAAGCTGCGTCGCATCTCATGACCCTTCCTTACTCGCGGTACAATTGTCACAGCTTGGACATAAATACATCTAGAGCGCCGTATGGCGTTGGCTGTATACCAACCACTCTACGCAAGAAACCGAATGGCTATATTTAGACAGCATCCAAAGCAGGACTAGACAGAAAACAAGTTTGAGGGGTAAGGCAATTCTGCTGTGGGCATAACGATGCTGTGTGCATAAGCGAGTTGTTGTTTGTTGTTGTTGTTGTTGTTGTTGTTGAGTAGTAGTAGTAAACTTTATTCACAACAAAGGTGGAGGGGGAGCGGGCAGAGTTAAGGGTGGAATCCTATTTCCAGGACTCCAGTGGCGAAAGCCTCGAGCTTGGCTCTTTCCGGCAGCTCTCGCTGACTGGACAGGTCCGAGCTGGACAGTGCCGCTTCCCAGGACTCCGTTGATGTGTTGTAGTTGTTGTGTTGCCATATATGGTCGGGCAGTTCCATATAGTGTGGAAGAGGTCTGCCTTCCCATGGCATTTATGGCATTCTTTGTTATACTTATCCGGAAACATATAAGTGCTAGTCTGGACTAATGTAGGTAGGTATTGGCCTGGATTTTCCTAAGATTTCTGGCCTCCTCTGCGTCTAGTAGAAGGTGAGGTGTCGGCATTGTTTTTTTTTTTTTTTTTTTGGTTAGTCGGCATAAGCGGAGTCTGTCGGTTGCCGTACTGTATGTAGGAAGGGCGTATGAATGCTCAGACTGTCCGAGGTCCGTTGTTGTTTTTGTTGTTGTTCCTCTTCTATTGGCACATACCCACGTGGGGGATTGGCCAAGAAACGGGATGGCTTTTTGGGGCTAAAACGCCCACCTCGTGGCCCTATATAATCAGCCTGTAGGAATTGGGGAAACGGTTACCGAATTATATAATAGATCTAAAGAAGAATCAGTGAATGATATCATTTTTGGGAGAAAAGGTTAAAAAATTTTGACCGGGTTAGCAGGGCATGCGTCTGCTCTCTGATTGTACGCGTGAATGGCCGCAATAATCCCTCTATGACAAAACCCCAGGGATGTGGCCCCGAACGTGATTTGCCTCGCGCGGGAGTCCGCTTTTTCGTTTCCTTGCAGTCCCTGATGGGGCGGGGTCCATATTATTTCGTGTTTGCCTTTTGGTGTCAGAGTCTTATATGATTTGCTGTTTTAAGAATAATTCCGCAAATCAGGTTTCTAATTGCTCTCGTGGAGTCGATAATCATGGTGAGATTTTTCTTTTTGTGCTCCCCCACCTTGCTCTTTATGATGATGATGATGATGATGATGATGTGAAGGAGACGTACTAAGAAGAGAACATTGCTAAGGGAGTCGGGGTTGTGTCGTTATCTTGACGCTGACCATACAGGATATACGAGGTCGCAATCCTGTCGTCACAGCGACTTGCCATAGTTCAAAGTTACAGCGATATTCTCCTTTAGTCTCGCTTCTTTATGACCGTTTCCCCGAAACACGTTCAACCGCCGGAAGGGCTGCAAGAGTGCCACCATTTTACCATTTCTTTCGTATATGTCATTGCCACTTATCGTGCATATACTAATGGAAGCTGATGAAGATCGGTGCTAGGACAGGTGCTTCTTTGCAAACACATGCACGCGTGGCCGGGTCGCGCTACGATTATTCTCTGCGTGATTCTGTGTACCTTGCAACGATTTGCTGCCCTGCACGCGTTCCACGCAACATGGAAATCGAAGCGAGCGTTAAAACCGAGAACAAGATACTCACGAAACAGAAAAGGAAGCACCGAACTGAGTTTTCTGGTAGCCGTGACGATCGAGCGCCATGTCCCGGAACTTGATGACGCTAGATGGAATCGGTTCCACAACCTTGTTTTTCCCATCCTTATAGAACGAGTCGAAGAAGATGACGTCACAAATGCCGTCCGGCGGCCCTCCAGTCGACAGGCCGAGTCCGTCTTCAGTCACGGTGCACACCATGGAACCGGATGGCATAGCTGGCGCCCCTGAAACAAACTTCCGGTAAATTTCTTTGGATATTTATTGTCCGCGGAGTGTAGGTAGCTTCCAAAAAATGGCAGCATCTCCACTCCATGGACGATGGCGAGGGTCCGGAATACGGGTACTCGAAATGACATTCAAGTTGTGCCCGAGTGACATCCGATTTGCGCCCCGACCGTCAATCTGTTTGAGCCGTGAGTTTCACATTGATTATTCCCTAAATGAAATTGCAACTCACGGCTCAAATCGAATTTCGCTTGATTTTCGCTTGATTGTGGTGTGCGCACGGATGGGCGCGGACTGGACATTGGGAGGTGCTAAGGTACTCCGCACAGATACAGGCGAGGGAGTAAGCCGTTTGACTCTAGGGTACTTACTAACGGTCGTAGCCCAATGGGTAAGACGACTAGCGCTAACTCCTGTCTGGTCTACCAGACACAGGCTCGAATCGTGCCGGTGCCTGTATGATTTTTTTACGATTGTAAATGCTATGCGCACGGACGCGGACCGACACAATGCGGTCCGAAGGTACTCCGCGCCTAAAACAGGGCGCTTCACTTACAAAGTCTGCTTTTTCTCGATACCAAAGGCACATTTCATCGCGAACATCTAACATATAACGGAAATATTAAGATAACGTATGAACCAGTGGCGATGCCCCAGCCTCTTTCAGGTGTTTTTCTTTTTTAGGTGACGTCACACAATCTCGCTTTGTGATTGGAGGGCGACGGCCAAAGCTACCACCAAGAAACATGACAGGCCGATTGTAGGGGGGCCTCTAGTTCCGCCGTGAACGTATCTCTTGATTGCTAACCTGCCGCTAACCCACTGATGATAGTGACGTCACTTCTGCCCATAATACGTCATTCGAACACGAAACTTCAATGGCTTTACATAGCTCTTGCAGTGTTTGGTTAAAAAAAACGGTTTTTGGCAGCTCGAATACAGCTGTGTGAGTTATCAAAGGCCAGTCTTTTCCAGCTGAGCAAAGTTTCATTTTGTTTTCATGGCCCCTTTAAACCCGCCCCTTCATTGTTCTTCTCTGCCGCCATCGGAAGTGCACGTATATGCATGCTGGCAGCGGATGTTGACACCCGTACATCTTTTTGCTGCTTCGTTATAGGAGAACTACTTCTGAGAAATGCCTGAAGTGGTCGCGATCGCGCATGCATCTTCGTCGCCAAAAGTAGTACGATGTGCTTAACGAATGTGCCATATAACATGACTTCCAACAGTTTATTTTTTTTTTTCGCATTAATAGTTATATACACATTGCAAACTACGTACTTCCAGGACAAACATTTAGCTAGCAGATTGATATAACAGCTCCGCACAGCTTTCTTTGGCTCGTTGGACAGGTTTGGAGCACCTGCTGCTGCTGCTGCTGCTTCCTGGCATCGTGCACCCCTGTGTGTTATCTTGCACATGACAACGCTAGCTATTTTCAGCACGAAAGACTGACTGTATGGGCGTTCTCAGGCTTCATTAGATGACCATAAAAGGAAGCCGCCTTTAGGAACGCGCGACCAACTGAAGGTCACGTAGACAGGAAGCATAGAATTTGACAACTATGCGCAAAGGATTAAACGACCAGTGCTCTCCTTACCGACCGGACAGTATGCGCCTTGACACAAACCTCCTTATCAAGTTGAAGTCGCTTCACCGGCGATGCTGTGCAGCGCGCGGAACGCGCTCCACAATACGTAAACTACATTACCATCATCATCGTCATCATCATCAACAACAAGAACAACAACAACACAAACAACAACAACCTATTTAGGTCCACCGCAGGAAGAAGGTCTCTCCATTGACTTCCAATAGTTCCCGTCCTGCGCTGCTCGAGGCCATTCTTTACCCCAAATTTTCTTATTTCGTCCCTACATCGAGGTATTGGTCTTCCCCTTCTTCGAGATCTGTCTCTCGGTATCCACTGTGTTATCAATTGTTCACCGGTTGTGGCTTCGTCGCACAACATGGCCAGCCTAAGTCCATTTCTTCTTGTTTATCTGCAGCATGTTACCTTCTGCTCCAGTTTGTTCCTTGATCCACGATGCTCATTTCCCGTCCGCAAATGTTACTCCAATCATTAATCGCTCCATGGCTCGTTTTGCCGACCGAGTAGTGAATGTAGTGTATCGTTTCATCTACGCGGCGAGCCATGGACATTCGTCGCCGCCGGTACCAACGTTGGCCGGTGCTGTGCGAACACCACGTGATGCAAGATTAGATAACCGCCTCCTAAGTTTAACCTTTCTGCGCATTTCCTGGTTTAAGAACGGTGAACTGAGGTTATGTCACGTATCAAATGCACGCCCGGCAGTGAAAGCTTCAACTTTACGTAATATCGAGCCACGGCCTTGTGCACGCCAAGCAACTCGGTGGAGAAGGACGGAGGAGACGTGCGTCACCAAGTGTCCCGCTGTGCCCGTACAAAGCGCTTTGCGCGTAAATCTAAGTTAAATATATGCGCACCAGCATGTAGAAAGGGTGGTGTTAGATAACGTCAGTGGCTCCTATTTGCAGAATTTCACAGCTGCGGGTTTATATAATCAAGCGAAACTCGGCCTTCCATGGCATTGGCCGACTTGCGTCGCCGTCTGTGTTGCTGCTGGCGGCGTACGCCGAAACCGTCCACGTCCGCAGCTGGCAGCCCCGAGGCCCCGACGCCCACACTGCTCTTACTCCGTGTTGTTCAGAGAAAAACGAAAAAAGAAATGGCGAAGAATTTGAAGAAAGGTGAACAGAAACTCCTAGCAGCGTCCCTCATGAACTGGGCAGGAGCTAAAGAACACAGACAAAAAAGATAATAAGTAAAAACGCGCCTAATTAACAACAAGGCATAATTAGAAATTTGAAACAACCGCCGTCAGGTCGCTGCCCGCGCCTAGTAAGTAGGTAAGTTCGTGGTCCTGATCCCTTTTGACACAGGGCAGGTAAGAGATTTCGGCGCACGTTAAAGATCCCCAGGTGGTCAAAATTAATCCGGAGCCCTCCACTACGGCGCGCCTCATCGCCTGCGTTGCGGTCGGCGCGTTAAACCCTACAATCAATCAATCAGACACAGGGCAGGCGCATGAGGCGCCACAGGAATTTCGAACATATATTTGCACATACGGAGAAATTGTTAAGAATTTTTTGCCACCCGTGGTGTGGTGTTTGGGATCGAGTATTTGCACCAGCACCACCAGAGCTTTTCCTGGCACAGTAGTTTTCTTTTGCACCGTCAGGAGGCCCCACGGGTGTCAGAGTACACAGTACACACACTACACGCGTACACACCGAGCACGCGCGCGCTCGCACACCCGCGTGGAAAGCAGGTCCCACCACGGCCGGTCCGGTTGTAGCAGAGAAGTGACGCCATCGGTAGGTCCGGCGGGTCGGTTCACTTAGCTCCCCACTTGATCTATGCAGGAAATACGCCGAGTGGGGACCTTTTCTAAACTTCGGCAGTACTTCTCCCAACGACGCAGTCGTCGTTTGGTGTGCGATGCTTGCTGCTCTCGCGGCGAAGACCGCAGATGGCGCCACGCGTACTAGCTCATGGGCAAACACATGACGGAAAGAAATCTTACGAGAGGCCCCGCTGGCCATAGAGTTTCATACAATAAGATGAAACTCTATCCCGCTGGCCACGGGCGCACTTGGAGGAGTGTGTAAGAAGTGACGCAATTTTTTCACTTCCATTGGAGGCCGACGGCGCCGACGGTCGGCCGCCGAGAACCTACGTCACTGCACAGCCCAGCCGGTAGCCAATGGTCGGCGGGCAAAGACGAAGCAGACGACAGTGGGGTGAGCGAAGGCTGAGGAGGTTGTGCGAGCGCGCAAAAGACAAACAAAAAAGAGCGGCCTACCAAAATGGCATTTCCGGCTTCAGTAGAAGTGACGTGAGGGCCTCTCCTAAGCTCTTGTCGCTTCCATGGGCAAACACAGGCTGGTGCGGCGATAATTGGAACACCTTAAAAATATTTCCTTAGCGAACCGCTACTCTGTTCGCGCTCAAACTTCACACGAAGGTCGAATTTTGTGGTCTATTTTGTTTGACACCGGGAACAACGACGGTACTTACCTGTTTATTCCGAAAATAAGTAAAAACGATTTTCGCCTATGGGAAAATGGCGGCTGATCAGTGATTTGGACGTGCGAGCTAGCTGAAGTTGATGTTGGAACGACGGCGCCACCTGGGGTATGCAGAGCGAAACGCACGGGTTGGATTCACGGTAGGAAGGAGCCAAATGGTGCATCAGTCGATCAGAAAAGGCACCTAGGCCGGAGCCAAATGAGCTAGCAGACGATCAGAAAACCCGCTTTCACATTTTCTGATCGTCTGCTACACCATTTGTCTCCTTCCTACCGTGACTCCCACACTGTGCGTTTCGCTCTGGATACCCCAGGGGGCGCCGTCGTTCCAACATCACCTTCAGCTGGCTGGCACGTACAAATGACCCGCAATTTTACCATAGGTGAAAATCGTTATTTATTTTCAGAATAAGCAGGTAAGTACAGTCGTTGTTCCCGGTGTCAAATAAAATAGACCACAAAATCCGACCTTCGTGTGTAGTTTGAGCGCGAACAGAGAGGCGGTTCGCTCAGGAAAATTATTTAGTGTTCCAATTATCGCCGCACCACCCTGTATATGCCAAGGCACTCGTCCACACCACGCTCCCGCAGATAAAGGGTACGGTTGGGATTGGTCGAGGGTTGCGCACTTGGTTTAACAGGGATTTCACGAGAGATCGCCGTACAGTTTAACAGATTAGGATGAGCTTCGCGTGCACCCCTGTTCCCGGAAGGGGAGTGGTTAGATTTTTTTTAGGTGCGGGCTACCTAATGACCGCACAATGTCCGTCCGCGTCCGTGCG
The DNA here is from genome assembly GCA_013339765.2 of Haemaphysalis longicornis. Taxonomy (NCBI): domain Eukaryota; kingdom Metazoa; phylum Arthropoda; class Arachnida; order Ixodida; family Ixodidae; genus Haemaphysalis; species Haemaphysalis longicornis. The sequence goes on from CM023458.1 coordinate 97,675,239, forward strand.
CATAGCATTTACAATGAAAAAAAAAAACAGGCACCGGAAGGATTCGATCCTGTGTCCTTGTAGACCAGACAGAGGTAGCGTCAGTCGTCTTACCTATTAGGCTACAACCGTATTTTTGTTTAGTACACGAGCGTCAAACGGCTTACTCCCTCGCCTGTAACGGTGCGGAGTGCCTTAGGACCTCCCAATGTCCGTCCGCGTCCATCCGTGCGCACACCACCACCACCAAACGAAGATCAAGCGAAATTCGATTTGAGCCGTGAGTTCCATGCAGTTTCATTTAGGAAATAATTAAGGCGCAACTCACGCCTCAAATCGAATGACGGTCGGGGCGCCAATCGGATGTCACTCGGGGCGCAACTTCTACGTCATTTCTAGCCCCCGTACTCCGCGCCCTCGCCACCATCCACGGAGTGAAGTGCTGCCATTTGTTTGCTTCAAACCTTATTTTTCTTCGAAGATATCGAAGCGCCCCCCCCCCCCCCCCCCCTCCAGTTTGAAATCATTGCAAGTGCAGTCGCTACAAGTACTTACGTGGCGGCGGCCCTGCCGTCGTTGTCGGTGTAGCCCCTGGCGCTGTTATAGGTCCACTGGATGAAGGCGGAATCACGATTGGGATGGACGTAATCGGTTTCCCTGGGCTGGCGCCATCGCCTGGGCCACCGTCGGCTTGCGTTGTTGTTTCTCCCGAGCCTAAGGAGAAATGACAAGTGTGTTAGGTTTATGCAACAATCACACCTGTGTACTGGTTATCAGGAAACGCAAGCATTTTGTACCACAAGTAACTTCATCATGAATTTATTGAATTCTTTGAGCATAATACTCTTTAGGGTCGTCCGAAGGCCGTTCTGAAAATTACTTGTACATCTTGTGTGTTTTGCAGAACTGTTTGGCGGCAGCGATGAATGTCGGCTTAGAAATCCCTCACACTTTATCGAACCTCCATTATACAAAGAATTGCCTCCGTGAAGGTATACAATTTTTAAGAGTGTGAACGCAGAGTGAAGGCGTATAAGGGGACATTCCTTTCCCATGTGCGTACGCGCAAGGCACTGATGATGATGATGCTTAGTGGCTTCCCCTTTGTAACGGGGCGGCGTTGCACAGCGGCCTCAGTGGCAACGCCACTGTACAATCACCTCGCCAAAAATACAAACAAAATAACAAAAAAATAATATACAAAAAAGAAAATACTTTTACGAATTTTTTGTGCTATTCTGACTGCTTTGTTCGCCTGTCTTCCCAGATTCTTCTCTGCTCTTTTCTCACCGACATTCTAACCTTTTTTTACTAACCTCTACTGCTGTCCAATTCACTTTTCCGCTAACCTTGAGGCCAAGGGCTTCCGGAAGCTGGATAGCTCCATCACTGAGGACTGGACGGATACTCCATCCAGTCACTCCGTTTGCACTCCGTTACAATATGTCGCATGGTTTCTGGCTCATTTCCGCAGCCTGCGCATACTTCTTCCTGTACCGGCTCGCGGATAAGCGTTTTTGTCCGCAAGTAACCCGCCAGGGCTTCAAAAAGCAATGGACTCCCTTTGGTATTATCGAATAATTTTTCCCTTGTGATCTCCTGCTTCCCGATCCTGTAGATATCTAAGGACTTCTTCGCATCCATCCTCTTTTTCCAGGTCGTTGTCTCTGTTTCTTTCACTTTATTTTTTATTGCCTTGGTCGTTTACCCTGCACTTCCAGGTTTCATATACTTTGTCCTCAGCCTTCTGGTTCTTTTCCTCCACTGTGTGTCCACGCTTTTCATGTAAAGATACCGTAACACTTTGGCCGCCCATCTCTGATCATCTATATTTCTAAGTCGTTCTTCAAAACATATTTTGCTCTGTGCTTCTCTCACTTCGAAGGATGCCCATCCGATGTCTCCTTGCACTGCCGCATTTGTTGTTTCACTCTGTGCTCCTAATGCCAATCGACCTGCGGCCCTCTGATTTACTCCTAGCCCCGATTGAATCTCTGATTTGACAAACACTACTCCGTTTGAACAGGTGAGTGCAGGTACCATTACTCCCTTAAAGATTCCTCTCACTACTTCATAGCTGTTATATCCCCACAGTGCTCTGTGCTTCATGATAGAGGCGTTTCTTCTGTCTTTCATTCTTAAATGCTCCTCATGAGTTTTTAGGTACGCCTGACCTTCGTTTAACCATATGCCCAGATATTTGTATTCCGTTACCCACGGTATTGCTGCTTTTTGAACGAATACCGATTCGTTGCGGGCGTTGTCATTAAAAACTAGAACTCCCGACTTTGCTGTGCAAAACTCTAAGCCCAGTTCAGTGGCTTCCTCCCCGCAGATATATGTGAGCTGTTGCAGACACTGTTTGCTATTTGCTAGTAGTACTATGTCATCTGCATATATCAGTCCCGGGATATATTGTTCCACTTCCTCTCCTTTGCGGCTATAACATATGTTGAAACCTATTTTACTGCTTTCAAGCTTTCTTTCTAGTCTAGCCATGTACAGCATGAACAGCAATGGCGACAGAGGACAACCCTGCTTTAAACCTCTATTTTGTGACTACCGGTTCCGTGCACTTTTCGTCCTCCCAGGTAATTTGCACATCGCTCTCATTGTAAATTCCCTGTAACAACTGTATAAAGCCCTGGCCTAATCCCTCCCGCTCAAGTATGCTCCACAGAAGTTCTCTATCTACGTTGTCGTAGGCTCCCTTTATATTGAGAAATGCTATCCATAGTGGTCGCTCCTGAGCCATTGTCACCTCTATGCATTGGGTTAGGACAAATAAATTGTCCACTAAGCGTCTGTCTCGTCTGAAACCATTTTGCAGTTCTCCCAGTACAGTCAAACCCGTTTATAGCGAACTGCAATATGCACCGCGATTAGTTCGATATATCCAATAGTTCGATATAGCCGAACCCGCCTATAACAAGCTTATTGTTACGAGTTCGCAATCCGCGAGAGCCCTCCGCCCCCTCCCCAACTCCGACATCCGCGTATGCAGAAACGAACACACTACAGTAGCCATTACCAGACCAAAATAATCAATTTATTGCAAGTATCAAAGCCACTTTCCGCCTTAACTGCCCACGTTGCAAAACAAAAGGGGGGGGGGATTTTTGTTTTCACTTTCGTTTTGGCGGCTTCAACTAGCATAGCATTCTCTACACGAAACATTGTTTGCACCAGTTCCGAGTCCGTGTCCTCAAAAATCTAAGAAGCATTGGCGGAGCACATCGACGGCCGAAAACGCTTCATTATAAGCGTCGGACGGATTTCATTGGCGACATCATCGGGAACGTTGGCGAGCTCTTCCCACAGTTCACCGATGCTGCATGCTGTCTTGGTCCGCACTCACTAACTGGGCAGCTTCCGTCGCGAGTCCCGCGCATCGGAAACAGTTCCAGAAAGTATTGGGCGTCACGTCGCTCCGTGCGAGGCGCAATGCCTCAGTCGCGGCTCTTGCTCCGTGGTCGCGGCCAATCCACATCTCAATCGCCGCTCCGAGATCATGCATTTCGGCGGCCATTCTAGGCGCCCAGAGTTCGATATATCGGATGTGAACTTCGTTATAAGGAATATGTTTCCCATGTATTTCCGTAACTGAAATATTTTTGTTCGATATACAGCATAATTCGCTCTATCCGGGTTCGTTATAGCCGGGTTTGACTGTATGCCGTTCCCCTCTATCCACGCCTGTAGTTCTACTTCTATGGCTTGCATTGCCAGCCTGTATGCCACTGAGGTAACTGTAATAGGCCTGTACGAATTGGCCTCAGCCCTGTCTCCTTTACCTTTATATATAATCTTCATCATGCTCTTACGCCAATTGTCCGGTACTTGCTTAGTTTTTATCACTTTTTCGATTGCTCGAATCAGTTTTGCCTTGCTTTTGGACCCAGTAGGTTGACCAGCCGTATAGGAATTTCATCCGTCCCTGTTGCCGCATTTGCTGGAACATTTTCTTCGGCTTTTTTCCAGTTTAGATTCTCCAACTTTATCTCTCCATCTGTACTCACCTCAGTTGCCCCACTCCCTAAATGCTGTAGCCCTCTCTCCGTTTTTCTGAACTTCCCTTGTATCATTGAGCGTATGGGAAATACTGCTTCTTCCCCTTTTAGTACCTGGCCTTCACCGTGTGTGATATGACTTTGTACTTCTTCGGTCTTTTTCATTAGTTCCTTTACAAGATCCCAAAACTTTCTCGGTGCGCCTTTATCCTTTGCCCGTATATTCGAGACCCATCGCTCACTTCCTCGTTTAAGTTTTTGCTGTACAAGTTTTTGTACTTCCAGCTTCTTAAGGCGGTACCAATCCCACTTCAAAGTTATTTCCTGTTTGCATTCCCACTCGCTTGGCCTCCCTGTGCTCTCTCGATGCTTGCTGCCTTTTTCTTATAGCTTCCTTGATTTCCTTGACTTCCTGTGTAAGCTAGCGCCATCTAGTGGTTGTCCTTTAACACCCTCGCTATTCCCTTGAGCAACTGCTAGATCCGACCCGCCGTTCGGCCTCGGAACCTCGAGGTACAGATTTGCTGGATCTGACGCTGACGGCCATATTAAATAAACACGAAAGTATTTTATTCCGGGTTACACAAACACTTGAGTGACGTCATATCCGTCACAGAATTGACGCCAGTACAACGAAGCAAGCGGCCTCTAAAGGGAGCACCCCTGCAGACAGGGTTTTCTTGCGGGGAAGCAACCTTTAGTACTAAAGAGTACGTTAAACTTAAGGTTGTTCGTTTTTTGGATTTTATATTTTAACATGAAAGTGTTTTATGCCGGGATACACCAAGATTTCACTGACGTCTTATCCATCACGGAAATGACGCCAGTACACCTTTGCCAAAGCGGGCCGCCAGCAAGACGTCGCTCGCCAAGCCCACCCGCAAGACAGCCGCTGACCCGCAATCATGCTCAGCTGCAGATTTCGCTGCACATATCACTTTCGTGTTTTACGGATTCCTATGACAGAGGAATCAGCCACAATTTTTTCAATCCCTAGTGGTTGTAATATTCCCTAACAGTAGAGCTTCGCCCGTTGGCGTTCATCAAAAAAAATACGAAAGAAAAACTACTACTGCGTGAGGCGCGGTGGACCGTCGCCCAGCCGCGTAGGCGGAGCCAAGCCTCGCCTAGCTGTGACGTCATAGCGCGCGCCGCCACCGCGCGACCTTTGAGAACACTCTGTCCAGCGCTCGTGGTGTGACCTCTCTCGTGCAGTCGGAGACAGCGCTGTCCAGCTTACACCTCGCCGATCAGGTCATGCTGACGGAGAGGGCGGAACATGCAAAGACGACGCTTGAACTTCCGGACTAAGAAGCCATCCCCACGCATATAAATGCTCAATAGAAGTTTTGCTCTCTCTCTCTCTCTCTCTCTCTCTCTCTCTCTCTCTCTCTCTCTCTCTCTCTCTAGTATATACTCTTCATCTCTCTATCTATCTATCTATCTATCTATCTATCTATCTATCTATCTATCTATCTATCTATCTATCTATCTATCTCTTTCGTGCGTCTGGGATTGAAGTGAGGAGCCCAGACACTGAATTCGCGCTACAGACGCCGAGTTCGCGAAGCCCGTTCCCGCTGGTTGTAGCGCGTGCCCACTTTAGGAGAGACGGGACAGACTGCGGACAAAACGATCTGGCCTGCCAGTCATGAAAAACTTTCAAGGGAAAGTTTGTAAATCCACGCGAGGTTGGGCAGTCTGGTCTCCGACTAAGGGAGAGGGGCCGCCGGGTCTGCTGTTTCTCCATCTCCAGCCTTGCACCACTAGCGCAAGCTGCGCGATTTTTTCTTGCCGTTTTATTTTCACACTAGGTCTTTAGATCAATTCTACTCGCTGTTTTCGTAAATAAATATGCTTTGGTATGTTTTGGGTCCATTTGGGGGCGGAGCCTATTACAACTTCTAATTTACGTTCTCCAACGCTCGGAAGTACCTGCCACGTATCTACATGGGTAGGGAATGTCGTGTTTGTAGCAGGCCGCCAATCGGTTGTCTTCAATCGTACGAAGCACTTCTACGTCTAGCCTGCCTGCTAGTGTATGCCGCACCTATCCTACCTTCTCCCAATTGTTTACCGTGTACCCCGCAAATTTGTTCTTTTAGCCCGAAACTGCTTGTATCACCCCTCTACAGGGTTCTACATCCACCCTACGATTAATACTGTCCCTCTGCAGCCAATCAGATAGCTTAGTAACCTACGTATTTTAGGTTTCCCGCTCCCCGTAACGTTCCCGATAAACTCCACGCGTTTCTTTTATATTTCAGCGTTGGTGCCTCCTATACGGTTTTAAATTCTACGTATCTCATTGCATATCCCTGATGTAAGGTCCACTTATGAGATTAGCTGCCAGGCGCCCGAGCTGCGCGTGAGAACCCGCCACTCTGTCTGGTGGCCCAGCACTGTAGACTCTACGCTGCAGCCGTCGCCAATTCGTCATGGCGCGCACGGGAGACGGATTGTCTGGCTCACCGCATACCACAGGGATAATCCCCCATTGAGAAAGCAGACGGCGCCGCCGGATCCCGGGAACCGTCTGCGTGATGCGCGGAGGTGGTGGGATTACCGGCGCCGAAGCGCGCGCCGCGCAAGAAATGTTAACGCGCCCCGGCCGGCACAGTGCACTGTCGCCGCCTTTCGCTCTCACCCCGCGGGGTCGCGCGCGCCTGCTCGTCTGCGAGCGTGCCGTTGACCCAAAGATGGCGGCGCCTCATTGAATATTCCGTGGCGTGCTGAGTGACAGCTGTCTACGTGAATTTGGGCACTCCCTTACGCGTGTACGAACGCTACAGGGGCGTTCCCGAGAAAGGGTGATCTCGAGGTTCTATAAGGCCGAACTTGGCCGTTGGAAATCGTTCTTGTCTGAGCGCCGAGCTGAGCAGTTCCCGGCGGGACAAGGAGTCTCGACCGTTGAAGCTAGGTCGAGATTTGTGAGCCCCCTAGGATAGAGGTTAGGATCGCGTCGGAAGTTTAGGGTGCAGCGCCGTACCGGGCAACTAGACGGATCCTGCGGCGAGACAGGGTCTCGGCCGTCGTTTCTCGAGCGGTTTGTGTACGCTCCGAGAATAGGAGAGTTAGACGAAGTTGAGGAGCTCGAGTGATTTGTGCGCACTCGGAGCTAGCGTCTAGCTGAAGTTTGAAGTTTTTCCTTTATTACTTATGTACGCAGTTTTCCTACTGTAAATAGCTGTATATAAACTCTTCGTTTCATTTAATCAACCCCTAACGCCTCGAGTTCGTCAATTCGACCGCCATCTCCAAGAACTTCAACACCATCGCCCTGCCATCGTCCTGCCAAATCAACCAGAGCCGGGGCGATTGGGTTCCTGATCGACACCGGACTTCGGGGAAACTAACTACAGGACCATCTTTACTCCTGAGCATTCCCTTTATTATCTCATTTTCATTGGCTGTCGGGGAAGACGCAAGTTTCCTCTCGGTATAGGTGCTAAGTAACGCCGAAGTTTGAGTCCCATACACAAACAAATGAACCATGCGTTCGTTATAAACCATGTTTAGCAGATATGTAATCTATAGCGTTAATTCATCTGGAGCTCTTCTCGAAAGTATCCTCCTCCCATAACTGCTCTACGTCAAGTTCCTCTCCCATATCGTTTATATCAGCTCTTCTAGTGTTTTCGCCCCTACACTTAAGAGCTGCCTGGACGTTCGGCCGCTAAAAATTATTCAAATTTCCTTGTGTTCATCATCAAGCCTGCTTTTTTTTTTTTTTTCATGTACACCTTAGACAATTTTCGCAAATCTTCTTGGGTTAATTTACAGGAGGTGTCCATCGCAAATCTCGAGTGGCTAAAATATACCGTAGTCAATCGTATTCGTCCCCTCTCCAATTCACGGCCCGTTAAAAAAAACCTCTAAACTAGCTGTAAATAATTTGACGTGGATTGCACATTTTCGTCTCCCCGTCTTCCGAATTAAAAAATTCTTTATTTCTTATGACATTACTACTCCCGTACGTCATTAGCGCGTATCCCGAAGCAGTCAATGCTAAATATTCTCACGTCCAAAATAACAAATTGTTCGCTCTACATACGCCAGCAACTCTTCCTGAAGTGCTCTTCAGAAGGGAAAAGGTTTGGGCGTGTTGGTTCATAGCCACACAGAAAAGAAGCGCAGTAACAAACAGAGGACGAGGCATGTACAGGACAAGCGCTAATGTGCTCAGCACGACGTGGGAACAAAATAATAGCAGTAATTCTTTGTAACCGGAGTAAAGTTTTCCTAAAAACCCATGGACCCCTTCGTCTGACGACGGTGATGGTTGAACGCGAAGCAATGCGGGCTTGTGCAGAGGACCCATTCCCTGCCATTAATTCCCCTGACCAGTGGATGGAGGCGTTGGGCCGCTCGGACCCCCAGCTCCAGAAGGAGCTCGTGACTCGAGCGGCTGAAGTCGTCGCAATTCTCAGAGTTGCGCCCACCGCGCCCTAATCCACTGTGTAAATAAAAGTTATTTCTCACTCTCTCTTCCTCGTGGCGGATTCCTTGGTTGTCGTCTGAGTTCGGGATTTGACTCGCAGGTGGTTCGGACTTTGGCCCGTTGAGCTTTGAATTTGTCTCGGACGCAGGTTGGACTTTTGATCGCAGTGGCTTTGACGTAGACTTTTCGCCATTTTGATTTCGCACGAAGAAAGCTTCGTGTTCAACTATCGTCGGCGTTAGACGGAAGGGTGCATAATTTTTCCTGTCTACTTGTGCACGTCCATGCACTTCCCTCCAAATCCAAGCTGTTTCACACGTGTCAGAATGGCGAAGTCATATAGACGTCGGCTTCATAGCTTCATAACGTGCAGGGGCCCAGGTTGGTGGTTGGTTGATGCCAAGAGAATGGCTCTTACCCACTCAGGGGGATTGGCAAGGAAATGGGCGCTAGCTGAGAGAAAAACAAAACTGGGCTCGGGATTAAAAGAAATGTAATGAATGCACTTGAGGTACTCGATAGGAAAAAAGTTTATATCAACGGGAATAAAAAAGAGAATATGTAGACTGCCAGATAATGAGGTATGGCATCAGAGAGGACACGTTAACTATAAAATCAACACTAATGAATAAGGAAAGGATAGAAAGAAGGACAGCCATGAAAAATGCGAAACGAAATAAAGCAAGAAGATATGGCAGTGAAGGAGAGACGGTGAGCGGGAAGGCAGTGAGTACAGACGCTGACATGTTTCATAGAGCCGCACGCCATCTTGATCTAGCGGCTAGCACGGTAGACGGCGAGATTCAGAAATGAATGAATGTACAGCGCGGCGAAGATCCCCGCGGCGAAAACCCCGTACTTTCGCCCCGAATGATAATGTTAGAGGAGCAGACATTGGGTGGGCCAATTCATTAAAAGTGTTTTCCAGATATCTTTTGCGTATGGAGGTGAACCGTCGGCAGAAGAGGAGAAAATGTTCTATTGTCTGTAACTCATTACAAAATGCACAAAGGGGTGAGGGGGCCAGATCACAGCGGTGCAAATAATAATTTAAATTCGATTCAACACAGCGAATATTAGTGAGGCTACCTTCACATTCTCGTGATTGACAAATCCTGCCCTTCCATGGTGCTCAAGCTCTGAACCTACGCACGCAGTTTCAGCCATGCATTGTAGGAAGCCTAATCTAGGAAAACGTGCCGAGGTGAGGGAATGTGTGGGCGGCAGGATTTCCACCACTGGGCCATCCAATGCAAGACCCGCCAACGTATCTGCCGATTCGTTAAGGTTCTATTCCGACCACGGGAAGCTTCTTTTTCTTTCACTTCACCCACGATCATCACCATCGTCCAGGAAAGTTGGCATTCACGCAGTGCGCTTTTGACGCGACATGCGCCAAAGTGAGACATGGGAAGCTTCGGATGAATATCACACGCTACGGATTCTGATCTAAACGAAGGACCACCACCGGTAGCTGGGTAACACTGGGCTAGACAAATCGTTATACCACTGTACCACGGTCGTACTCTCTCTCCTCTCTCTCTCTCTCGCTCGCTCGCTCTCTCTCTCTATATCTATCTATCTCTCTCTCGCTCGCTCGCTCTCTCTCTATATATCTATCTCTCTCTCTCTCGCTCTTTCTCGCTCTCCTTCTCTCTCGTTCTCTCTCTCCCTATCTCTCGCGCTCTCGCTCGCTCTTTCTCTCGCTCTCTCTCCCCTTCCCTCTCTATCTCTCTCTCCTTATCTCTCTAACTCTCTCTCCTTCGTTCTCTCTCTCGTTCTTTCTCTCGCTCTCCTTCTCTCGTGCACTCTCTCTCGCTCATCTTTCTCTCGCTCTCTCCCCTTCTCTCTCTATCTCTCTCTTTTTATCTCTCTCATTCTCTCTCCTTCTCTCTCTCTCTCCCTCTCTCTTTCTCTCTCTCTCTCTAGAAGAGGGGCACTGGAAGTTTTTGAACACCCATCTTTTTTACGCCTGAAGCCATTCTTTAGTGGGCGGGGAACGTTACCGTTTTGCAGGGCCTTCAAAAATACTCTTGAAGTATTGCCGCCAGAGCCCTTGATTTCCCAAACTTTTCTTTACAAACACGTATTCTTTATGCGCATAGCTACGCCTGCTTGCACTTGTATCCAAACCGCTTTATACGGAAAAATACAACCCTTTTAATACACGACCTCAAGCATGAAAGAGGGGTTTACCATAACGCGCACATCTTCATCAGACAAAAGCAGTCGAATCGTTCTTTTTTCCATGAGCACTTGAGACCGATATCGCTCACGTCGTGCCTCGGGAAACTCCTCGAGCACATAATTCCGAACCGTCTACAGCCATACTTGGAAGATCGCGAACTTCTTCCTGAAACACTGAAACAAGGTTTGGTTTCCGACCGAAACTATCAACCCAAGACATTCTGCTACAACTAAAGGAGGACATCATCCAGCAGGCCTCTCCACACGGCGTCAGGGAAATTTTGGCGTTAGATCTGAAAGGAGCTTTTGACAATGTAGCCCATCATACCATCCGCGAAAATCTAATGGAAACAAACTGTGGCGTACGAACGTACAACTTCATCCGATCCTTTCTGGCGAACCGAACGGCCACAATAGGAATCGGAGATCTCCGCACAGACACCATAAGAACCCCGAACAAAGGCACGCCACAAGGCGCCGTACTCTCTCCAACTCTATTTATTATAGCCATGATAAAGCTCCCATCGAAACTGCACGAGACTGAACGCATCCATCATGCTATTAATGCCGATTATATAACGATTTGGACCAACACGGGATCGGATGGCGAGATAGAAGAAAATTTGCAAAGCGCCGTACACACAGTGCAGCAATACGCACAAGCGAGTGGGCTCCAATGCGCCGGAGAAATCGGAATTACTTCTAGTTAAACGCCGCGACGAGGGTTCGCATATGAGCAACCCCAGATCAGACTGAGTTTGGACGGGCAAGAGATTCCCATTGTCGATCGAGCACGCATCCTTGGCTTGCATATACAGCAAAATGGGGAGAGCGGATACACAGTTCAACGAATCACACAATCAGCAGTCCAAATAATGCGAATGATTGGCCGAAATACCAACAGACATCACGGGCTCAAGGAATCAGACGTGACTAGACTTATTCAAGCCCTAATTATCAGCCGGATCGTGTACGCAGTTTCGTATCTCCAGCTCAAGAATTACGAAAAGGAAAAGCTTGATACCATCCTCCGGAAGGCTTACAAACAAGCCCTCGGTCTGCCACCCACCACAGCAACTGGCAAGCTCCTCTCCTTAGGCGTCTACAACACGGTGGAGGAGCATATCGAAGCACACCTTATAAGCAAGCGGGAACGTCTCACGCTCACTCCTACCGGAAGACATGTACTCCGTCGTCTGGGATATTCAACCAACACTGGAAGGCACTCCGCGAAGACGAAGACTTTACGCCTCGAGCTCAGAGAGAAGCTCAATGTGGCACAATACCTCGGAACATGTACCCCGAGCATCATACAGGGAGAAGATCGGCGAGAGCCAAATATATTCAGTTCCAGATTCAGCAGTCACCCAGATTCGAGGTTCACGGACGCAGCCAAATATCGCATCGGCCACGATGGCAATCTCCGTCATCCCCCCCAGGAAAGTTGGCCTCCGTCAACACAAGCGCCCACAAGGAGAAGGGAAGCTTAGCCATGAATATCCACGCTCAGGGCTGATAAAAACGTACGGAAACCACCCAACCGCCTGCCGGGTATGCAAGGGGCAGGGGCTCGTTTATACCACCCTTTTCGCCACGGGCCGAACACCTCCCTGTTCTTCTCCGCCCACTCTCTTCTCTCAGCACTCGCTGTCCCGAGCCCATGCTTCCCGGCGCCACTATTATTACCCGGACCCTATCTGCAATCAACATCAATTTTACAGCACCAGCGACTCACCCGACAAGCCTTTCTCCTCGCACTCTTAACAAAAATGACTTCTCGTTCTCAAAATTTCCCGCATTTCCCCGGGGAATGTAAATCTGCACGATTGTTTGCGCGGTTCTAATGTTCGCAAAATCACACACACACACACAACTCAAAGAAAGAGATGCATTTATTCACAGACACCTATTTGTGTTGTCGTTGTACTTGATTGCTAGAGCGGATCTCAGCTTTGAAATTTCGTGTCAGTACTCCTTTACGCGGTGCATTAGCCTTCTCACGCCCGATTCCTGGCCAATCCCCCACGTGGTATTGCCATGCACAGACACCTATTTGTGTGTCGTTGTACTTGATTGCTAGAGCGGATCTCAGCTTTGAAATTTCGTGTCAGTACTCCTTTAAGCGGGTGCATTAGCCCTTCTCACGCCCGATTCCTGGCCAATCCCCCGTGGGTATGTGCCATGTCAGCGGCCAGGCAGCGCGCGCCCATCTCTCTCTCCCGTTGCCAAGGAAGAGAGGAGATCCTGGCCAATCCCACGTGGGTATGTGCCATGTCAGCGCCAGGCAGCGCGCGCCCATCTCCCCCTTGCCAAGGAAGACGAGGAGCGCGCGCACCCGCAGCTGTTGCTATGTGGACGGACGGCGGTCACCGGAATTCAGGGTCGCTTATAAAGTGCATTCGCACTTAAAAGAAACCCTTCCCGCACCTAGGAAGGCTCCACGCTATGTATACAATTCACCCTTCGAACAAATGTCCTTCTTCACAACCAGTATGCTCCCTTTACCACGTTACGTGGGCCTGCCCCGACATTCCAAACATTCCCCGAATACCCAATCCAACTCTTGAGCAGTGGAAAGCTGCGTTGCTCAGCTCGGACCCGGAAGATCAGCGACAGCTGGTACGACGGGCCACGAGTGCAGCCAGAGCTACAGGGGCCCTGGAATAGGTGCACCTCCCCTCCTCAAGCAAACGACACCCTTACCTAACCAGCGTAAAATAAAGTTATTCCTCTTCTTACTCCTCCATGAGCGCGAGAAGCCACCAGCGGTAACGGACAGAAGCCGCTCCATCTCGGCCGCTTCGGCCACGTAGCTACGCCTGCTCCCCGCGATGCAATGTGCGCATGCGTATTACCGTCAACGTAGCCATTGGGACAACTTCCCGTAAGTTATGCTGTAAGGCGAGCGGACATTGGATTACTGGAGTGTTAGCGCACACAAAGCCGCAATATCAGGGCCGTTCGTTGTTTCGGTGATAACGCGCATTGATTCCATGGTCCTAGCCACGGGCTCAGGCATTTAAACATGAACGAAGCGTTATCACCGCCATTTTTTCTTTTAAAGCGAAACTTTATTGTCCTCACTGATGCCGCTGTACGCCAATACGGCCTGCAGGAAAGGCAACTTTCTCTGACGATGACGATGAATGTTCATGGGTAAAGTGTGAAGTGCAAAAAAAACGTGGTTGATCCCTCTTTCATTAGAATAGCACGAAAGTGAGATATGCCTTCACAGGATCAGTTCAGTGCTTATTCTGATCGATATGAACTTGCACACCACTATTTATATTTGGTAGGCATGTCACCGTCATTCTTGTCAAGATTAGACACTGGATTGCACGCGCCGGAGCACTGCGTAAACCCGTATGAAACCATACGCGCTCGCAAACCGTGCGAACGAAACCGAACGGGTTGCCAGCGAATCGTTAGGTGCCCTCAAGTCCCCTGCAGCGAAAGAGCATGATTTGCGGGGCTGTCTTCAGTGTGTGCTTGGATCATGGTGGACCCCGGCATAAAACACTTTCGTGTTAAAAAACGCCTCCCGTGGCCGGAATCGAACTTGGGTCCCTCGCGTCATGACGCCGGCGCCCATCGATTGCTCCATTTCGACATTTGTTTTTCTTTATTACGTGTCCTTATCCATTTCAACATGGTTGAATCGAGCGACAAGCAGCAGACGCCAATGCGCGCCGTACACCCCAAACCCAAACGTTAGGCCTAAGGAGTGCACCGTGACCTGAGAGTTGCTGGGGGTATTCTAGAAAAGTGGTGAGCACCTCCAGAGTGGTTACACATACTCGCAGTGTGGGATTGGCGAAACAAATAATCCGTCACGAGAAAGCTTGACGTTCAACCGTCGTAGTCGTTAGACGGAGGTGTGCATGATTTTTATACTCATAGTTCCTGCATAACTCGCCTTCGTTGAGCATATGGAGGAGCAGCCACCCAGCGTAGCGCAACTAGCACGCTCGTGTCTACGTTCCCCGATCCCGTTAAATGGCTACTTTTCCTGGTGGTGTCTCGAAGAGTTTAGGGAGATGGAAGCGGGAAAGCTGTTGGTTGGAATTTTTTTAACACGAAAGCGTTTTATTCCCGGCCACATGAAGATTTCGCCGACTTCATATCCGTCACGGAAGTGACGCTTGTAAAACGAAGCAAGCGGCCTGTAAAGGGTGCTCCCGTGCACACAGGGTCTCCTTGGGGAAAAGCAACCTTTAGTACCAAAGAGTACGTTATACTTAGGGTTGTTCGTTTTCGGGTTTTTATATTTTAACACGAAAGTGTTTTATGCCGCGACACCCAAATATTTCACTGACGTCATATCCATCACGGAAATGATGCCAGTACACCTTTGCTGAAGGGACGCCCCAGCAGGATGTCGCTCGCCAAGCTCACCCACAAGACACCCGCCGACCCGCAAATCACGCTCGGCTGCAGATTTCGCTGCACATTTCCCTTTCGTGTTTTACTGATTCCTATGGCAGAGGAATCAACCACAGTTTCTTTTTTGTTTAGCGCTGTGTACAACTCGCAACAGAGAGAGAGAAAGAACGTGCGCGTCACCTTTACCGATCCCAAGGTAGATGATCACCCCGAAAGTGAGCACCAAGAGGACAAACACAATGAGGCCAATTGCCAGGCAGTAGAAGAGCTTGGGCCCGGACGAACTCGTGCTCCTGCGATTGAGTGACCTGATAATGTTCCTGGTCTTATGCCATCCAAATCTCAGGTATAATATCTCCGGTGCCCACAAACATCAGCGGCTACAAGTGTCAGGAGCATTTATACATCAAATCAGTATTCCGATTATAGGTTCAGCAGTCAGTGGCGATGGAATAAAAAAACGGAGTGAAGATTATTATTGAATCTTCAACACGCGTAATATACTACTAGTCCAGGAATATATATCAGTTTTTAAGATTTTTAAGACAGTATCAGTTTTTGTTTACTTCGGTCCAGGTAAACTAAAAATATCTTTTATATTGCAGAGAATTGTAGCAGCCGTATGTTTACGAAATCATTCTCAAAAATGCTTTGAACCTTTTAGTGCCAAATAGCTCAGACGCTTCTCTTTCAACCTTCCTGCGTCGTCTACGTGCTTTCGGCTGTCTTAGCATGCATATATATACTGAGGGCAGATTGCGAATTTTATTAAATCCCTATCAGCAGTGACCAGCGATGCCGAAGTCGTGTAATATATAAATGCGTACAACACATAGAGTTATTCGTCGCACATCCCAATCAGTTCAACCTAAAGTTGAACACAGTTGAGGTGGGTTATTCAAAACCCCGCAAAGCAGCTTTTCGACATTCGAATGGGTTAGTTACACCAGCAAAAACCAGTTCGATGTCTGAACACGTCAGGGATGGAATGAGAAATTCATGTAAATATACATTAGCCCTTTTCACTGTCTCAAGGGTGTAATTTTTTGAAAAAAAAGTCCAGGCGCACTGATATCTATATATACAGCATCACAGGAATGAACTGCAGAAGTTTCAAACCTCTAGAACCAGCAGTTTCACTGGGCGTTTGAAATCGTCTGTTAGGCCTTTTCAAAACTTCTTTGGGGTGAAACTTAAAAAAAAAAAAACGTCTCGCCCTTTCAGCAGAGTCCTCCGGCGAGATGCTTAAAAGGAGGTTGTGTATTATATGAGTAACCTTTATTAGCAGAAACCAATCCGATATATCAATCGGCGGGACATATATTGAAGAAATCTGCAGAAACGCGCAATTTATTCTGAAATGCACATCTTCACCACATTGTCCGTTAGGCCGAAAGCATGAAACTATTTTTAGATATTTTTACTGTCTAAACATATCAGCGAAGGCAACTTCGGTATCTCAATGGGAGATCGATATAATTACGAATATGCGAAAGCAGTTGCCCCTTTTTAACTCCATTAGGGCTGGAGCGTCTAAAAATGCAGCCTTAGTTTGCACCCCATGCCATGGTAAAAATGTGGTCCCGAAAGTTCAGTTTTTTAGGTCCGATAATTTGGTTGGGCTATGATGAACCAGTCAGACAGAGCCAGTCAGTCAAAGTAAGGCGACATTAGACAAAATGAGCCAGAGTTAGATAGTCACTCAGTCAGTAGTCAGAGCCAGTCAATCAGTCAGTCAGTCAGTCGAAGTCAGAGTCAGTCAGTCAGTCAGTCAGTCAAAGTGAATCAAAGTCAGTAAAAGTGAGTCAGAGTCAGTCGGTCACTGAGTTAGTCAGTCAGCGAGTCAGTCGAAGTAAGGCGTAGTTAGACAAAATGAGTCAGAGTTAACAGTCACTCAGTCAGTAGTCAGAGCCAGTCAGTGAGTCAGTCAAAGTAAGTCAGAGTTAGTCAGTCATTCAAAGTAAGGCGTAGTTAGGCAAAATGTGTCGGAGTCAGACAGTCACTTAGTAGTCAGAGCCAGTCAGTCATTCAGTCGAAGGAAGTCAGAGTCAGTCATTCCGTCAGTCAGTCTGGCAACAAAGATGCTAACAAGGCGTTCAGCGATATTTAATGCCTTACCCGTCTCCGATAGAGTCTGAAACAAAGTTAAAAATGACTTTTACATCTATTCTACAAAGAGCAACGTGTGAGATTGCGAGAAAAAGTGGCGAACGTACCGAATTTTGACGACATCATGCTGTCCGCTGTAGGTGAAGAAAAGATGCACAACTTACATTTCAGGATAAGGTACGTGTTCCCCACAGTGCGTAAATAACCTTATTTCGTTACAAATGCGCTGCTGATATACTTTGCTTATAAAGTTCACTTCAATTTAATTCTTGGTCTTTCGAACCCGTAAAAGCTGTGCATTCCGGGTTAGCTCTTCCGCGCTCGCTAGGGTGTAAGGGTTTCAGTTATAGACAGTGGAAATTCCCCTTAAGGGTGTCAGTGATCACACAGTGTAATGTGAGACTAACGCGAAAAGTAGGAGAGAAGCTGGTGGGCAAATATTTATTATTCATTCATTCATTCATTCATTCATTCATTCATTCATTCATTCATTCATTCATTCATTCATTCATTCATTCATTCATTCATTCATTCATTCAATTACGTACCTCACAACCCAAGGGCATTTCAGAGGGTATTGAGTGGTTACAAATATGTCCAAAATGTTAGAGTAAGCAATAATGCAATAATAAACAGGGCTATGCACAAGTTGGAGTACGCAATAACACATTAAAGAGATGTTCACTCGAAGAGGCAAAACATCGGACAAGTCAGGGCAAGTAATACCACAACAATAAACACTTCTTTATTCAAAGACGCCAGACAATGAACGTGCAAAAAGCCGCAAGGTCCAATACTTCCCCAGCTGCACGAGGCAGTTTGTTCCAGTTAACCGAGGTGTTTGGTATAAATGCACCGTGAAAACATTTTGTATTACCTGGTGGAACGCCTACTGTGAAGCGATGATCAGCGCGGACTGACATGCATGTAAGATGGATTGGTTAGTAAGCTATCCTTACTAATAAAATTTTCATATATTTTGAGAAATGGGCACAATCGTGATATTTTCCTGAGGTGCTCAAGGGATAAGGTTGATTTCAGTGGTGACGCTGGACGTGCGATGATAATTTCAATGTATGACGCTACATGAACCACTTTGAAATGCCTCCAGCCCGTTGGTGAGCATTGCGATAGGCATACGAAACGATATACATGTGACAGTTATACTGAGCTAACAGGGCCTATCTCTAATGTCTGTGCTACACAGCTTGTTCAAAGGCTTTCCGAAGGCCGTGCAACCAATTGTCTATGAAGTTTCTCATTGTGAATACTTAGCGCGCAGTTGTTGCCGAGAGTCCAATTGGCAATTGAAAGTTACAGTGGAGCACAGGCATAAGAGACGCATTGTTTCGTTTATATCTCGGTGAGAAATTTCCTTATGACTTCAGGGAGTCGAACTCGCAGTTTCGCGACCAACCACAAAAGACACCTGTTACTTAACCTATTTGGGGGGATTATAACAGCACAGACAATCGTTAAATAGAACCGGAGCCGTTGCAGAGGAACTCACCCATCGACGACTGCTGAGTTGACATGTAGTCGTCGCCTGCAAAACGGAAGCAAGATGACACGAGGGGTTCAAATTCCCCATGCACGACGCAAGTAAATGTTTCACTGCTGGTAGAGTAAACGTCACCTTTAAAGACTCAAAGCTCTTTTGGGCTCGTTTAGTTATACAGCGCTCAAGCCGAAAATGGCGCGAAAACATTACACTTTTATGTTTTACTATCTAATTCAGGGTAGACTGCAAAAAGAGCCCTGTTTGCTAAAATTAAAATACGCGCTTGGAACAATGACTATTTTCTCATGACGGTCCTGTAACTATGACTACAGGTATCTATGTTGTATTAGTATGACCCATTACTGTAATTGTATGACGGGGCTCATGTGTACAGTACTGAGTTATAATCGCGCTGAACCTGGCGTGAGCTGGCGGACCGGAGGGAAGCAGACGACAGACGCACACGCCAGTTCCCGCGGTAACGTAAACGCGGTTCAGAGAGCCATCAGATATCACGCCCAACACCAATCAACAAGTATCGCTATTAAGTGCAGACCACTTTTTTGGCTCGTCTTGTCGTCGTAGCTCGCTAACGGTCGATGCGACTGCCGGAATCAGGCGGCGAAGCGAGCTAACAGACCCAAGAAGAGCCTTGTGTACCGTCGCCAGGGAGCCACGCTGACGCTTCGAAAACCACGCGGTTTAAATAGTAATAACCGTTCAAACCTCGTGAGCCGCAGGCGCTCGTCATACATCTCCCCGTTTTTTAGCGCAAAGAAAACTGCGGGTACATTTTAGGTGAAATCTGTGTGTATAACCGGAAACCCCCACTTTCATTTAGTTAGGAACGTTTGTTGGGTTGGTTTTTACGATAGCAAGCGAAAAAAGCGGCTGCGCAAGAAAAAAATTGCGCGTTCGAAATGACTTCGAAAGGCTCCATCCAGCTGCGCAAAAAAAAATGGCGCCTTCGAAATGCCGCAGAAAGGCTCCAGTCCCGCAAGAAAAAAATTGAGCGTTCGAAATGGCTTAGAAAGGCTCCAGCCGCTCAAGAAAAAATTACGCGTTCAAAATTACGCAAAACAACTCTAACATACGAAATTAAAGCAAGCACTAAAAGAACAGAGCTCCCGCTGGCGCAGTTTCAGGCAGGGGGCGCACGACCACTGTGAAGGCGGGAAATTTGAAATGCAGCAGTGAGCGGATAACGGCGCTGCAGCTCATTATGGTGAATCCCTGCTCTGCGCTTCCGACAGCCTTCACATTGAGTGTAACGGCTTTAATTTTTGTTCTTAACAAGAGACAGTTGACTTCTATTGCAAGCACCGTACATGCGTTCGGAACTTCGGCTTGCAACAGCCACCGCAGCAAACGATACAAAAAAGGCAGTGTATTATTGCGGCAACCTATTACCCTCCGGCATTTCTCCCGGCAGTCGCCTCTCATTGGCTAATAATACTACGCGGAAATACTTTGTGATAAATATTCCCTAAAAAGCCGTGCTTGCAGCTGCCCGTGTAGCGCTGTGCTGTAGTGCTTGGTTTCAAACGGGAAGGCTCACGCCCCACTCCGACACTGCGATGTTTTTTTTTTACCTTTTTTTATCTTTCAGAATTTTTCGGTCATCGTAATTTTGTTATTACTTTTTTTACTTTGGTTTTTATTATATCAAGATATCGACGCACAGGACTTCCAGAATGGGTTGGATTACGTTTAATACAGGTTGTGTTCTGTTACGCTGGGCTGGGTTAGATTGTGTTTGTTGCAGTTGGGCTGGATTTGGGTAGGTTATGACGCGTTCGGTTAGGTTAGGTTACGTTAGGATCGGTGAGGTTATGTTATGTTAGGTTACGGTGGGACGCAATATTATTCAGCGAATTTTAGGCCAGCCAGCTTTTATGGAAACTGCCGTGAGAATTTCCCGGGGGTAATTCTCACGGCTGCCGTGAGATTAGACGCAGCCTAATATTATTACTTGAAGTAAACTAAATGACCTAAATACCTTTGTTTTGCGCGAGTAAGCAATGATAGTCCCGTACTACAACCTACAATTCAAGTGAGAAAACAGAACACCAGACTTAAAAGGGTACTGACACCAATTTTCGGGGCTGATATTATTGTACAGTTCGTTTCCTTTTACCCACCAGGATACCCAGCGTAAAGTATGAACAGCATGCGTCGCGTTGGGAAACATATCCTAAATTGATTGGCAATGTGGCGCCCGACGAGACTGCTGTGCTGGAGGCTTTCCACCGAAATCGACAGTCGTGTGACATCAGGGTGTGGTAGGAGCAAACGAGGTGACGTAGCCGCGTGCTCCCCTAATCCGGTGACGTCCACCCGGCACCCGGCTAATGGCAAGGCGCAACCGTCGGGCGCGTGAATGGAGCGTCACAGGTTTTCGCATACCCACGTGATAGCACCGGCCCTGTTCAGCGGAAACCGTGATGTCCTAGCGTACTTTTGGTCACCCGCGAACTCCGGGCTTTTTGAAACGGCAGCCGTTGACGGCGGTTTTCGCTGCGTTATAGTTCCTCATTTATGGTCTGCTGATGTATATGAACTACTGTTTCATGATAGTTAGCACCGTAGGCATCCATCTAAGCAATGAAAACATGACGTAAAAAGTTTGGTGTCAGTACTCCTTTAAAACAACGTAGACTAACGTAACCTAACGTAACCTAACATAACCTAACACCGGCGAGCCTAACATAAAGTAACATTACCTATACTAGTTAAACAGGCGCAGCCCAACCCAGTTCAACTGCAACGAACATAATCAAACTTCGCCTAGCCCAACAACACAGAACACAACCTATCTTAAACGCAACCCCACTCAGATATCCTGGGCGACGATAGCTTGGTAGCTTCTTGGAATCACAAGAGTGAAAAAAATCTCTAACGAATCCACACGAACGAGAACTTTTAAAATTTCGGGAACTGCAAAAAAATTTCAAATGAGGCGGATTCAAACCACAGTGTTCCAATTTGAAAGCAGGCACTATACCAGACTGCCACGGAAGCAGCCATGTCTAGCGTGTTTTCACCACATATTTGTCCTAAGTAAGATTCGAATGACATGCTAAGCCAATCAGAGGAAACTGCCGGGAGAAATTCCCGATGGTACTTCTCACTGGTGCCGTGGGAATAGGCCTACCTATCTTCACATCTAGCGAGCGACACTCATTTCCCTGCGAAAATGGTCGTGCCGGCAGCCATATGCTAATCAGGGAAACTACGCTTCCGCTTGAAAAACAGTAACGACGACCGACCGGCATACCATGATTCGTCGCAGGACTTCACGATGCCGACCACGAAGAAAACGGTTCTTGACGGGCGCTGCGATTGAAAAGAACTGGTTGGAGAATCTTGATGGCGCTAGTGGGAACTGATATCGATGTCAATAATGATTTCCCTGACTTGCAACGTGCCCATTAAACAGGATTTATCAAAGCTCCCAGTAGACACCGTAGAGGTTGAAGTTGGAGTGATGACCTATAACCCTAAAGTTTCCTAGCGTAAGCTTGGGATCAAACTCTACCGCATTAAAAAAATTGTGATCATAAAAACTGGCGTTAGGGGGTCGCGTAACTGAGAAATATACAGTGAGAATGTCTTATCGTGTTTTTTTTTTGTTTTTTTTTTTTTGCGGTCTCTACTCGCTCGTACTGTCGATTTAGTTTTGTATTTCGTAACTGCGTAGTGTGTAGCTGCGTGATGAATTTTGTAGCTGCGTAATGTGTTTCTCGACAGTGAACTCAAGCTGCATCAATTAATGTTTTGTTTTGTTGCGTTTATATATTTTCCTTCGGATTTAATTCTGTTACCGTCACTTTCATACCTAAAGTTAAATGTGTGCATCGTGATTCCTCGTTGTATGTGTTCTATTCGTAAGTGTTCATTGCAAGCAAATTGGGCGAGTTTATCGTAGTGGGTACGCATTTATGATACCCACGGGATAAGACGATGACGATGACTGTCCCACGGGAATGATGATGATGATGGTGATCGGGTGGTAGAAGCAAGGCCTCCACCTAAGTTCATACCACAAGCTAGGTGCACCACTGTGGAGGCTACATTGTTGTCAACAGTGCGCCCACTGAGGGCGCCTAACTCGCCGTGAAGAGGGTCCTGAAAGGACATTCCCCTCTCCCCTCTGGGCAAGTGGCACCGCAAGGGCCCGGCGCCTTTTGTGGCTTCCTTCGCGGTGAGTTAGGCGCCCTGAGGGGGTGGGCTGTTGACAACAATGTCGCCTCCACAGTGCTGCACCTAGCTTGTGGAATGAACTATACCTCCACGATATTGGGGGAGAGAAAGCGGAGTGCAGACGGGAAGGGTGTGTGATGTAGGTCAGTGGCGCCCTCCTTCGGAGCGTGTGTGCAATAGGTGCGCCGCTGTGTTGGACAGTGTGTAATAGATGTCGTTGTCGAACAACACACACACGCGCGATTGCAGTTTGCCAATCGTGTGTAGGCGTGTCGCCGAGGGTCATCGGCAATACACGGCCGCTGGTCGGTCCAGTCGATTGTTGGTGCAGTCAAGCGGGTCGGTCTCGCACGCCTTGCTCGTGCCGCGGTCTGGTGTACCGGCGCCCCGCTTGCCTCGCCTCACTGCAGTCGCCGGGCCCTTGTCGTCGACCACAGCGCCGCGGCAGAACAGAGAGGATTCCTTGGTGCAGTCATTTTGGGTGCTAACGGGGTACTGACAAAAAATTTAAAGGCTGTGATAACTATGTAAAAGGCTTCCTTTGTATATGGGCATGTCTCACAGAGAGTTTTAACAGTAACCATCCAGTAGAACATATTTTGAATAGAGTTCAATTTTTGAACTGACGAAAAAGCTCAAAACGGACACCATTTCGCAGTCGGCATCAGCATGACGCCATCTATTCCTCCTGGCCCCAAACTGCCGACGTGAAGGCTCCCGTGACGTGGACAACGCGCTGGCTGCGGTTGGCGGGCGCTGTTCCGCCGTGTGAACACGTCATGTTTTTGTGACTGACGTCATGCTGCCGGGCGCTTGGAGATGGTGGAGGCGACGTGGAGGCCACAGCCGGTCTGGACGCGTGAGCGCCCGCGCCCCGACCATTTTGTATTTTTATTTCTACCGCAATTCTTTCTAACACCAAAGTGTTTTATGCCAGGGTACACAAACCGCACCGACGTCATATCCGTCACGGGAATGGCATCACTAGAAAAAGTTCCATTGGCGCGGCGGCTCTTGCAATGGTTTCGAGCCCACGATCACTCTGTCCGCAACGGGAGGTGTGAAACGCTCTGCCAACTGAGCCATGAGGTCATGTCCGGATAGTGGCACGAACGCGCCTTATGTCCTTTCCTCTAACTTTTTCACCATTAAGATGGTGCTGCTGTCTAGGAAAGGTGAAGCGAGGTAGTGCTTCATGACGCTAATGAGCGCCGATAGTGGGCGCCGCCTCGATAGGGCAGCGTGTAGCAGCGGAAGCTGCTGTGTTTACCTGTACGCTGCCTATGGAGAACGCTGCTCAGCTTGTGGAGCCCGCCGCCACGTTGCACAAGCTGAGCTTGCCGCAACGCAACAAGCTGAGCTTGTCGCAACACGCCACGGAGCTGGGCCGATGTGGTCACACCTTCGCCTAAGCGACCCGCCAGAAGGACGTCGCTCGTACAGTACACCCACAAGGCTGCTGCCAACCCGCAAATAATGCTTCTTTCCTTGGAGCGTACAGTACAGTACGCTCCAACGAAAGGAGCATTATTTGAGTGTCGGCAGCAGTCTTGTAAGTGTGCTTGACAAGCGACGTCCTGCTCGCGGGTCGCTTAGGCAAAGGTGTGACCAGATGAGCTAGCAATTTATCTATTGTTTAAGCTTGAAGGCCTTGGTCTAACAGTGTCCGTGGCGTATATGTTCTTTCACAAGTCGCGCACTGACCGATAATTTTGGTAATCAAATTGCCTCTTGCCAGCAAACATCATCAGATAAATCATCGAGCACATAGTTGGAGGGAACATCTTTGCGTTTTTTTACTGAGCTCTGAAGATTGTTTCGCTCTTTCCTATCAATATTGTTTCGCCCTTGGTTGTGGCAGCATGCTGTCGTCTGTCGTGCCGAAGCAGCTGGTCGGGCGCAGCTACAGCTGCTGTTTCAATCGAGGTAATCAAAGGAGAATGGAATTACCTTTGCAAAATATTCTGACAGACATTCGCATTAAAATAAGAGCAACGCACAGTGCAGCAGCATACGGACCCTGTAACCAATTATTCTACCGCAGGTGGGGTTACAAAGTGTGTGTCTAGACTGTGTGGTACGTACCATTGCGGACACAACGTTTTTCGCTTCAGTCGGAGCATTCACTTAATCAAGCACCTGGAGGTTGTGCTGCATCTTGTTTGAAACAGCACATCGTTTGATTGAAATCTTAAGAGCAACAAAATTCTATATTTTTGCTTTGCTGTATCCTGGTTTTCCTCGTTTTCCTTTATCCTGGGTGTGCAAGAATTTCAAGTTTCCCACATTCCGAGGGGTTAATTTTTTTTATTTTAAGGTATATTGACAACGGTGGCGTAAACAAAAGTACGCATGAATTCCGGACGAAATAATTTCTTTTCGCAAGATCAAAATAGGGCCCTCGTGTGTTTAAAAGAACCAAGTGGACTAGTCGGGCCTAGTGGTTTGTGCCCAAACAACACACTTTTTCAGCGAAGGAAAGTGGGACATCCACCTGAATGCAGCCACACAGCTGCAAAGAAAAGCTATACAGCTTTCTCAGAAACTTCGCGGTTGAAGAAAAATTGGTCCTGTTCCAGGATTCGAACCCGAGACCCCCGGTGAACCGGAGCAGTCGCTCTACTAACAAAGCTAACGAGGAGGCTAGTCGTTTGTACAGCGAGAGCGAATTGATCAACAACTCGAAGTCAATGACAGGTGCTTATGAACCAGATTTTAGCGGTGGTCCGGGTTCGAATCCTGGACCAGGACGAATTTTTCTTCAACTGCGAACTTTCTGAGAAAGCTGTATAGCTTTCCTTTGTAGCCGTATGGCTGAATTCAGGTGGATGTCCAACTTTCCTTCGCAGAAACTTACTCCACCTTGGGGTTTCCCCTAAAATCTGGTCGATTCACACTTATTTTACAAACCCGTTATTAAAAAAAGCATTCGCTTTTTTGAGAAAAATTTCAGAACGAAATGGCACTATAGACAAGAACTGTAAGTCATAATTACTAAAAAAAAACTAATTTTAAATAAATCGAAGTGTCTGTTAGCTCTGATTATATATGAAATGTTATTGACGCAAACCCGACTAATGGGAAGCAGTGCGACCAAAGTGGACAATCTTGTAATGTTTCCATATCTCTCGGATCCGGAGAGCTCGAGCCCACTTGCTCGGGCCCTGGTTGCCGAAGGAAACAGATTACATATAAGTATCGTATTTGACATCCGGGAATATGAAAACAATATCAACGTAACCATACTTCTGAAAAAAAAACTTCACATGTGAACTCCCCCAAATGTACAACCGCGTGCCACTTGCATAGAAAATCGATCCGTTGGAGTAATGAGATGTTGATTAGGCGCATATTTGAACGATATGTCCTTAGAGAACGAAATCTCAATCATAGCCTGGCACCTGGAAACAATCCATATGGGCTGGAACAATCTGCAAAATCTTATACATTTCTCCGTAAGCAAGTGGTTTCTTTAAACATGAACACGAAAGAAAAGTAGAGAACGGTGGTAGCAACAAACATCTGGCACTCATCAGAAGGTGGATAAATTTTACAGTGGTGTTGAAAAGTAGCGTTATTGATATGCTCTGAAGAATAGATTGCAATACCTGTGAACAAGCTTGGTGTAAGGACACCTACATGTTTTGTATGTAACTGTTCGTATCATGACATCCTTCGCCCCTAATGAAAGTTTACTGTTACTCTAACAATTGAAACCTTTAAGGTGAACAACCACCCAAACCTATGCGCACATTACATATTGGTGGCACAAACTTTAACGTGTGATTTGATTGATTGTGGGGTTTAACGCGCCGACGCAACGCAGGCGATGAGGCGCGCCGTAGTGGAGGGCTCCGGATTAATTTAGACCACCTGGGGATCTTTAACGTGCGCCGAAATCTCGTACACACGGGCGTTTTTGCTTTTCGCCTCCATCGGAAAAGCGAACATTAGCGTGTGGGTTGTCTACTCTCTTCTCGTGTACACGTCTTTAAGGCTGGATTTCACCGTTCTTCAAAATTTAGGGCGAAGGTGTACATGAAATTTCACTTCTTTTGTGCGCTGACGGCGGCCATTCAAAGAAATACACGCATACACGCACACACTTTCATATGGAATAAAGTCTAGTAAAATACGTTGTTATGCTAGTTGGTCGATCATTATTAACAGATGTATAGCGCAAAAAAGACGAAGGACAAAGAATGCACGAGGACGAAGCGCTAACTTGCAACTACTGGTTTATTGAAAGAAGCACACATTTATAACAACAGCGTACATGATAACAGACAACCTACGCGACACATATCGGAAACAAGAAAAAATTTTGATACCCCACTACACAATCTTATCGCCCCCTTCCCGATCCACGGACTTCCAAATAAGCAATCTCTTTTGCCGATAAAGCAATTAATGCTCGACTAATGCATCCGTCCTCTGGCTTTGTGGATTCGAGCGCCTCCACTATTCCCTGGTCGTTTGATTCTTGCTTTTGAATAAAATCTTGCACTGTGAAAAGAAAGGCTCGCATCCACAATCGCGACAGTGCTGTCCAATGTGACCCTGTTCTCTGCCGCAACATTATAGTTGTGCTCCCTCAACCTGCAATTTATGCATCGACCGGTTTGGCCTATTGTATTTCTTGCCACACCGAGTCGGAAAGGAGTACACCACACCTTCTGCGCATGGTCAAACCGGTCGATGCATAAATTGCAGGTTGAGGGAGCACAACTATAATGTGCGGCAGAAACAGGGTCACATTGGACAGCACTGTGGCGATTGTGGATGCGAGCCTTTCTTTTCACAGTGCAAGATTTTATTCAAAAGCAAGAATCAAACGACCAGGGAAATAGTGGAGGCGCTCGAAATCCACAAAGCCAGAGACGGATGCATTAGTCGAGCATCATTTGCTTTATCGGCAAAAGAGATTGCTTATTTGGAAGTCCGTGGCTCGGGAAGGGGGCGATAAGATTGTGTAGTGGGGTATCAAAATTTTTTCTTGTTTCCGATATGTGTCGCGTAGGTTGTCTGTTATCATGTAAGCTGTTGTTATAAATGTGTGCTTCTTTCAATAAACCAGTAGTTGCAAGTTAGCGCTTCGTCCTCGTGCATTCTTTGTCCTTCGTCTTTTTTGCGCTATACATCTGTTAATTTCATATGGACTGTACTGATTTTCAAAATGGCGCCTAATAATAACTAATCTACTCAAAATGCATATCTAGGTAATGGCCTTGATGTCTGTGTCAATTTTTGATCCGGAAGATGGTGCCTTCTGATAACTAATCTGCTCAAAATGCAAACCCGAGTGATGAAACCTGGATAATGGCGTGCGAATTTCCCGCACGCCGCGTGCTGATAGAACACACCGAGGCGTTTGTTTCCCAACGCCTCGCGCTTCAGTGACGCGAAGAGATCCGGGAGTTTTTGTTTTCAGGCATACAAAATACATGGAACGCTACGGGTAGCATTGGTGTAGCGCTAAAAACTTGCTCGGCGTTACGAAGCCAGTCGAGTGTCAGAAAAGCAAACACAGCAATCCTTCCCCTTTTTTGCTTCTCTCTATACGTGGTATTCATCAAAAAGTTTAGCTTTGAAACACTGGAAATGGCCACACACATGCAAAGCGCCACGGATATGGCGCGGCGTGGGCCACTGCGGCCGCACGCCGAAGAAAAAATTACGCCCATCTTCCCGCGAGGGAACCCTGATGTGATGCGACGCATCAGGGGGGAGCGTTTGGACTGACGCTGCTATTAGATTGCGTCAGTCTACTCGCTGAAGGGACTGTCGCTTCCATCACGTTTTCATCGGAAGATCTTGCACGGAGGTATCGTCAAGCAAAGTCAAGTCAAGTGCGAGAGCGAGCGCTGTACTGATCCGGTGCCGTGCGCTCCCCCGCTTATATTCCCGCTTTCGAAAGGAGAGGAGGGGGGGGGGGAGAGAGTCGCGCACCCAGAGCAGCGAAGCGCACACGCGCAGCTGTTGCTATGATAATGAGACGGAGTAAGAGTGTTGCGCACAGTTCTCGGAGAGAAGAACGAAGGAGAGTTGCGCATGTGCAGTGAGCGTGGGGACAACGCCGCCACAACGACAACGCCGACGGAGGGACATGCCCACGAGCAAGAGATGCGTCGCATCTAAAAAGAACACCGGCGTGCGTCGTCTGTTCCGTTTCAACACGATTCTCAACCGTGCTGTCAACAGAGATGTTAGTAATCGCACTCACATTGGAGTCGAGGCATTACTTTGCGTTCGGCGGGCTAGAGCTCGGAATGCCCAACCCATATCATGCGTTTACCACGGACAAGTACCGCCATCACGCGGAGCCCAACGTAACCAGTGACGGCGCACTCACATGGTTGCCTGCATACGTGCCCCGCTATTGAATACAGGCTATATAGTATCCGGAAACCTTACAGCCAGTTTTGTCGGCTTCATTTCTTCGCTCTGCATGCTCGTGGAAACTCTCCTGTTCTTTTAACAGCCTACGATCCCCCTGTAATCGGGCACTCATCGTGGTCATTAGGTGTTCTGTGGCATCATCCGGTTATTCTTAGTCTACTACAAATTATGTTTAGACCGGCGACAAGGCTGTGCGGTCGCGTGATGCGTTACGTCATGGTGCTGCTTCCGGAATCCGGGAGCATGTACGCCATTTGTGAAGGCGGGGGACGAACAGCGTAAAGCGCCCCCCGCACATTTAAAAACTCAACTAGGCTCACTAAATAAGGTTGCGGAGTATCGGCACGCTTTTCCCCTATTGCTCTGGGCGACCACGATGATTATTGGTCAATTCGCAATACGCGCCATTTGTTTACACTGCGACAGTTCCTGGGCGCCGCCATTTTCTGGTTTATGCGTTTTAGTCGGTCAACTCTGGTAGGATTAGCTTGTACTCTCTGCGCTGCGGCTGCGCGCGACTGACGTCGTTCCGAACGCGAATCAAAGATAACGCGCATAGCAGCATTTCAGTAGCAGAAGTCTATTCAAAGATGCTGTTTTGCTGCATATTCGACAGTGAAGTTAATAAATGACCTGGTAGAAGTTAACGTCGATGCCGCAGAAGCGGCAAAGTCGCAAAACTGATAAACACCAAAATGGCCGCCGTTGTTGACTTGCGTGTCTCAGTGACGGTACTCTTATACCTTATCTAGTGACACTAAGCTCAAGTTTAAAGCTTTTTCCACAACGAATGTTCAGTTCACAACAGCTTGCTGCACGCCAGCAATCGAAATCATTAAATGACGCGAATGCGGACTCTCGTGAGACACTGCATGGACTAAAGAGGCTAACAGTAAAGCTTGCAAGTCGGAACGCTCCATCATTCAATTTATGACGTTGTGAAGCACGCCTTCACTGTTAATGCTGCACGCTGGTGCCACCATGGCTGCTTTATTATCGATTTCAGTAGATCTCTTTTGCACGAAATGCGTACGAAATTGTTCCCTGTCGCATCTATCGAGCTCGAAGACGATATCACAGGAAATTCTGTGGAATTTATCGTATGATGTAGAAGACTCGTTGGATTTACTGGAGCAAGGCCGACTAAGAACAAGGAGTGCCGATTAATAGTTATTATTTATTAAATGTGGTGTGAGGTACAACTAAAACCAGAAGGGTAAAGTGCCAGTGAAGTGGAGTAAAATGCAAGTAAGGCAAAGGTAAAGTAAGGTTAAGGACCAGGTTGCGATTATGTGTGGTATAGAATGAAGTGTAAAATTTTGTAAACTTTAAAAGACGCTTAAACGAAATCAAGGGTAGTAGGGTAAAGTGAATGATGGGTGTAATTGAGTATCGTTCTAGTAATATCTTGAAAAGTGGTCATGACGTGTTACCTAGAGTGCCTAGTGTGTGAATTACTGATACGCCCTCTGCTCAGTTGCTGCACATGGGTTATCGCATGATGTATGTCTTTGCGTAGAATACAACTTGTGCTTTGTGTATTGGGGTGATGCAGGTGTGTCAAACGAAGAGCTCATTCCCAGAAATACCCTTCGGCGTATCCGCGTACGACGTCCACACCGTCGGTGAGGACGTCCAGTGCCCGCCCTTCGGACTCAAGAGTGGATTCAAGCGTGTCGAGTTCCTCCGCAAGATGAATGAACCTCTCACTTCTCCGAGCCCAGACGTCAATAACGCTCGCATGTGCTAAAGACCGTAATTAAACAGCGCCCTCAGAATAAACGAGCACGTTTTGTTCTCTCTCCGTTATCGCTTACACGGCGTATTCTCCATTCAAGCTGCAGCACGTCACTTCCCCCTCTCCACACTTTGTGACGTGTGCGACGACTTGAACCACGTAGTATGTGAATGTTTGCTGTATTCAACATGTAAGACGTCCCTCTTAGTGTCCATGGCCCAGCCGCGCTTTGGACGACTGAAATTAGGCGAGGTTTTAGGCCCCTCATCAAATTCTTAGGGTGACTAAAGCTCTATTGATTTTCCTGCGAAATACAGGACTTGACCTGTCTTTAAACAAGGTTACACAAGCATGCACATCGTCGCCATCATGTTCATCATGGCGGCGTTAAAGGAGCCATGAAGACAAAATACAAGTTGGGTTTATTAGAAAGACTCCTTAGTCCCGATAACAATCATACCAATATCATCGCATTCGTCGAACAAATAACGGAGATATGAGAGAAAACGTGTGAAGCAGTCGCGACCTCCTAGCCAATTTCCCGCAACTTTTCTATGACGTCACGGAACCTTGTTTGCGCGATTGGCGGCCGCCTAACTGACCTGTCGCGATGACACATGACTGGACGTCTGTAATGGGGCCTCTAGTTCCATTTGACCCCATCACTTGAATGCTAACGTGCAGTTAACGCACTGAAAATTATGTTTTATTGTTGGCCCGTATGACGTCATTCTTGCTCATACACGTCACTGTGGCGCAAAATTTGAATGTTTTAAATACTTTTTGCTTTTTTTTCGTTAAAAAACATATTTTGTGGCTGTAATGGCGCTGAATGAGATACTGAATCCTAGTTCTTTCAAATAAAACGAAGTTGCATTTTCTCTTCTTTCTTTTCTCTTCATTGCATTTTCTCTTTTCGCGACGTGACCTTGTGTTCCCGTGCAAGGCGTGTGCGAGTGATTCGATAGTCAGTTGTACCGCGATAGAGTTGATCAGGGGAAAAGTCATGATTCCGCTCATGAGTGTGACAACCTTATCTGCAATTCAGCCCCAGCCTCCGCGCACACCTACGAGCGAGTGCGAGTCGGTCGTGGCACAAAGGTTGCAACGTGAGCGCAGTGGTCCGTTTGACAGTAGGAACTGCATCATTTCCGAACTGTTGCCTACTTAACACAAAGTAATGCTTCGACGCCAAGTGCTGTTGAGTGCAGCACAGTACAATCTACCTATCGCAAGACGCGTATGAAGTAGCCGCCGCAGATCAGTTGATTGCCAGCCGCCGCGCTCTAACTTCAAACGTTAGTTGTTTAGCTGAGTGTGAAACATTTAGCGCACGAGAAACCCAGCGCTAAATCGGTGTTCGCGTGAACCATTTGTCCAAAGAAATTATTCGGTTTTTGTACTCAACCACGCATTACAGGGCACTTACCAGACATAAAGACGTGGATGCGGTGCGGATTCAATTGCGTCGACATCCGAGGCGGCAGGCAACTGCAGCTGCTGCTTATGCGCGCCGTTCGCAGCCGCGGTTTCATCCTCCGTGGATTCGAAGTGCTCGAGGGTAGGTAGAGCGCCAGCACTTAATGTGAGTGCGATTAATATTATATCTGTTTACGCCACTACCGATAATCGGGCTGAAACGCATCAGACGTTGTACGATGGTGTTTTTTTTTTTCTTCGAGATGCCGGCTCAAAGCGCATGCGCTGTCACGGTGGCCACCGACATGGCGGTTTTCAGTGTTCCCAGGTGGAGAAAACGCCCGCTAAACTTTTCATTGAATACCGCCTGTAGGGACCGGGCGGCCGTTGTATGGCACCACCGTCGCACCACCGACTTGTGTAATATTGTCAAACAAAATTTGCCCTTGGCGCTTAAAGTCACACAAACTCCAGCATGCTACCTTTTTGTGTGTCTGACATTTTTTGCCTAGCTGACGTGTTGTGCAATAAGCGAACGTTAAAAATGTGCTACGCGGAGAAATTGACGCACAGGTCATAAGAGGCACATGTGCACATTGCCAGTAAGTATTGGAAAAGATGAGGGAAGAATGGGAGGAAAGTGCTTCGGGGAGGACTTTGCGGACACCCGAAAGGCCCTCGGGCACTCCCATTTGAGAACCACTGTTTCGCATGAAGCAATAATGATTTATCAACCAAGTAAGCAATGTTTTCTTCTTCGACGCACAGGATGGGAAAACTGGCCACAGCCGTGCGGCCCTGGAGAAGTGTTCAAGTCCTGCGTGAGCAGCTCCTGCGCTGAAGACAGGTGTGGCGATTATCCTGCCCGACGCCGTTTCAGGGCTTGCACTAAGGACTTCCGCGCAGGGTGCGTCTGTGCCCGTGGATACTTCAGACGGAGCTCCGACCTCAAGTGCGTTCGCCACAGCGACTGTTAACGGGTCGACGTGACACTACAATCGTACGCCGTCGAGTAAACCAAGGAAACGACAGAAATAAAGTTATTCTGCTAATTGTTTGTCTTCTCTTCCATTTGCTCGTAAGATCTGAATAATAATATTAGCAACAGCCGTGTTTTTGAGAGACAAAGATGGACTTGTGCTTTAAGCGACCGCTACCCCTAAATAGCAGAGCTCTTCGATGTAGGCAGTTGCGAAACTGCGCCCTCCAAATTGGCCCGCACCTTCCCCCCCACCCCCCCTTATTTGGGTCGTGCGTACGGTGGGGCCACCGCGGCCACACCACGCTCTATCCAAAAAAGAAAATAATTATTCGAACTGGCAATTTAACATAAAATTTTGTTTTATGTAAGCATAATTTTTATTCTGTACTTTCCCAAGTTATTCATTGCTTTCTTAACTGCGGTTTTTTGCTGCGATTGTTTCTGCGTCTGCGCAGTCGCCTCGACTGATTGCACTTGTGCGAGCACTACTGCACAACACAGGTCCGATCTGAGGTACTACATTTGCAGTTGTCGCTCGGCCTACATCACACTATATCCCAAAACTAATCCAATAGCTGATCAAGTGACTCTCAATATTTCTTTCAAGCTTGCGTAAAGCCGTCGAACCGAATTTTTAGCTCCTTCTTTGCCGCCGAAATTCAGCATATGACGCGCAGCAGACGACAATGCGCAGGTGATAACGCATCTCCTGAACAGACAGCCGCATTCTTTTAGACATTTGTTTACTACTGTTGATTTGAATGTGCAAAAAACACTTCCGTGGTTGAGCACGCGTGGCTTATTCGGCACAACAAATTTACTTAAGCACCCAAATACCACTTTCCGTCAAGGTTGTCGAGCGGCGAATGACGTTGTACAGTCTATTTTGTCACCAACAGATGGCGCCAACGTACGGAAAACTCCGGAATTGCGGGGCCACTTTTTGATGCATGGGGCCTA
This sequence comes from Haemaphysalis longicornis, assembly GCA_013339765.2. Classification (NCBI taxonomy): domain Eukaryota; kingdom Metazoa; phylum Arthropoda; class Arachnida; order Ixodida; family Ixodidae; genus Haemaphysalis; species Haemaphysalis longicornis. Next base: position 97,709,550 of record CM023458.1, read on the forward strand.
TGGGGAGTTTCGCAACACCTATATCAAGTAACTCTGCTAAATACATCTTCTAATACGCGGGAACAGAGACGCATAGCCTGCAAGTTTCGAGATCACCAACTTGTAGTCTGTTTCTAATGATCCGTCAGAGCAGGTGAAACATATAGCTTCAACATGACGTCACAACTTCCCTTTTTGCTGAAGCACTTCCAGCTTTCCAGGCACTACTAATAATGAAAGCAGCAAATAAGTGGGCGGCGTTTCACTGTGCACTTAGTCCACATGCGTGACAGCTGCTATGGTGCCGGTGCAAGCCACCTGCGGGAAGGCTTAGCGGATGTAATCACTTTATCAAACGAGAATGAGAAGAACGGAAAAGTTTTTAGTGTAGTTATGGCCTCGACACTTTATAATGGTTCTGTGCAACCGAAAGACTCCAAAAGAACGTCCCTAGTATTTTTCAAGTTTTGTACGCAGATGCATCTCCTCTGCTGCGTTTCCAGAGGCCGGAGTCTGCCCTGGCGCCGGTATCCTTGCCTGTCAGGGCGACTTATATTACAACCCACGTGGGGCAGCTGGTTGCTTCTCTCCCCCACGCTGAGCTCCGTCACCCTTCCTCAAAGACTACCTCCAACACTCTTCCGGTATCTCTGTTTCCCTTCCCGCGTGCAGGATCCCCAGATCGGGCTCCTACTTTTTCTACTCAGCAATTTTCTGCACCTTGCAACTCGAAGGGCTGAAAGAGAAATATAAGGGTTTCACCTTTAAAGGGCCGTGTCCCTTCCCCATGAAAGCGCTATTTACACCGGACTGTTTTAAGCTATTGAGGCCATGACTGTGCTAAATTTTTCCCCTGCTTAAAGGTTTTTCGTTTTTGATGAAACTCATAAGGCACGCTCACACTTCATGTTATGGGCAAGACGGCTCGTTAGACACAGGACAGAAGTTGCTTATTTGGAAGCAGTCGAACCTTTATTCAAGAACTTGTATTCCGAGCAATCAGCTACAGGACTAAGTGGACCAACGGGAATTCCCACGTCAACATTATAATATGAGTTTATTTCTTGGTTGTTGCGGGCATCAAAATTGTTAAAAATTTGCATGTTGTTTAGGTGTAGTGGGAGGACGGCCGTTTTGTCTTTTTGAGGAGTGGGTCGCTCCCTTCTGGTTTAAATAAAAAAAACAGGTGTTTCACCTTATTGTTTTTTAGAGTTTTTTGTTTGTTGAGAAGAAACAAACATCATGAAAAAGTAGCGAGGAAATTGTCTACAAATCTGCTCGTTTCGATTAAATGTTGTCGGAAAACGATTTGCCTTCCGCTTCTCCTGCCACGTCACACCTTTTCCCCTCTCTCTCCACAACCGCTCACGCTGTTCTCATCCCCTCTACCTCCTCCCATGATGAATGCAGCAAAGGTTTGAATCGTTTTATTGAATTTCCCCGCATTCGCACTGCTGGCGTGGCATCTGACAGCTCCTTTTCTTTTTGTGTGCTTGTAACAGCTTTAACCCGCACCTTTTGTTTTATCCTAACAAATTTCCTGCCGCTGACCAAGTCAAAGAAACAATTTTGACGTTTCGCATCCCCAACGGGATCTTTGATCACAATGTGTTTTTTTTTCCTGCTGGGTTTTATCTCGCATCTGTTTCAAAAAAGATTTTAGCTGGTTGTTTTTTATTTGCTAGCACGTAAACAAATTCGAGATACATTAAGAATTAAAAAAACGTTGCTTCTCTCCACTATGTGCCCATAATTCCCCTAAACTATGCTTAACCTTTTCCTTGTGCTGAACAATGTTTAAATGTATGAGGTACACCACCTGTTTTAGCAGTTAAAAAGGTCGTGGCTTCAACATGCTTCATGTTGAAGCAATTTTCCTGTTTGTTGGCCCAACGTTTAATGTTAATTGTTTCGAGACGTTGACAGAACCAGAAGATAGAAGACAGACAGACAGGCAGACCGACATTGGCGCGTTATGCCGCCTACGAAGGACTTTCGTCTTTAATGACTTCATTGGTGACATTTTTGGCTCCGCCAGAACGTAAGAGTTGCATGCCATCCCCACAGCCCACACTTGTCGAAGCGGAAGCATTCGTATTCCGACCTCCGCCAGGAGCGTGGGAGCACCACGTAACGCAGTCGACTCGGTTATACGGCAATCGACGCGGAGCAAGGCAGTCGCAGGTTTTTAGTCGAAGAAGCTGCTCGCGCAGTCCTTGAGCACTTGACCTGGGTCGTGGACCCGTCACGAAGTCCCTCGAGATGTGCCTCGAAGCAATGTCGAGGTAGAACAGTTTTGTACGGTTCGACCGTCATGAGTTATGTAACCTATTATTTTCAGATATAATGAACATAACTCACACCGGCTAGTTCATCAGAATTGAAGTCAATTATCCGCCCGAAAATGTACAGCACATGCGGACGCTATTTCTTTACGTCTCGTCCACTCATCCTGGTGCATTGCCTGTTAAGTTTAGAGCAGACTATTCTTTAGATACAACGGGGGCATCACATTGCCTTTTTGAAGTTAAGCATTGATCACATTATTTACGCCGTTTGAAAATACAGTGTTCACTTGGTTCCGTCTAGCGCATATTCTTTGAAACGCGTTGGTCTTCCCCAGATATTTTTGCAAACAACGCTGTAGATGTTATATTCGAGGTGCTTTTAACACGAAATCAACGAAAAACCAGTCAACTTTCACCCTAGAGCTCCCATTACTTCTATATATGGTGCTACAAGAAATGGCGGTAAAGCGACCGATTCTATCGGAAAGGACGTCGAAATCTCTAGCGAGGCTCCTGCTGTACTTCGAGAAATGTTCGCTGGGCGACAAGTTCAAGCATGGTCCTCAAGTCAAAAATGTTTTATAACGTATCAAAAACACCCGAACCTTCACAGCCAGTTGGAGTAGGTAATTCGGGGGTCCATCGGCCATCCGTTGCAAATAAGTGCATAAACCTATTTGTTTACATAATGTTGGGAAAAAGAACTGCTAACTTTGTCCCCAACTTTGAACTGCAGTGCTTGATACCGCAGCGTTCGACTCTCGCAGCTTCCGAATTCTGCAGCAGATTGTAGTTTGGCGCTAGCTTCGGCTCTGCAAAATTATAGTCAATATTTCAACGCAATTGCATTTTCTAATGCTGTTTCTTCGTGCTCAGAAAGGACTAACTGTATAAGAAGGCCGAAAACTCGGTGGAGAGATGAGCCAATAAAACTTGGTGGCAAAGGATGGATTCGGGCAGCACTGGACAGGAGCAGTTGGAATCAACTGGGAGAGCCTGTGAACCAGCATTGCAGATAAAGATTGCTGCCCTTAGTATTGATGTACATGGAGCTTGTAACGACCGACAGCATATTACAGTCAAACCCGTTTATAGCGAACTGCAATATGCACCGCGATTAGTTCGATATATCCAATAGTTTGATATAGCCGAACCCGCCTATAACGAGCTCATTATTATGAGTTCGCAATCCGCGAAAGCCCCCCCCCTCCCCCGTTTCCTACTCCGCCATCTCTGCATGCAGAAACGAACACAGTAAAGTAGCCATTACCATACCCAAAATAATCCATTTATTGCAAGCAATAAAGCTACTTTCCGCATTAACTGCCTACTTTGCAAAAAAAAAAAAGCGGTTATTTTTGTTTTCACTTTCGTTTTGGCAGCTTCAACTAGCATAGTATTGCCTACACGAAACATTATTTGCACCAGTTTGAGTCCGCGTCTTCGAAAATCGAAGAAGCATTGGCGGAGCACATCGACTGCCGAAAGCGCTTCATTATAAGCGTCGGACGACTTTCACTCGCGACATCATGGGAACGTTGGCGAGCTCTTCCCACAGTTCACCGATGCTGCTGTCTTGGTCCGGACTCGCTGACTGGGCGGGTTCCGTCGTGAGTCTCGCGCGTCGGAAACAGTTACGGAAAGTTTGGGCGTCACGTCGCTCCGTGCGTGGCGAAATGCTTCAGTCGCGGCTCTTGCTCCGTGGCCGCGGCCAATCCACATCTCAATCACCGCTGCGAGACCATGCATTTCGGCGGCCATTCTAGGCGTGCAGAGTTCGATATATCGGATGTGAACTTCGTTATAAGGGATATGTTTCCCATGTATTTCCGTAACTGAATTATTTTTGTTCGATATATTGCATAATTCGCTCTATCCGGGTTCGTTATAGCCGGGTTTGACTGTACAAACATGCTACACATTGGATTAAGTTGAGGTATCCTAGTTACGTTGCCGGTTAGGTGTGTTGATGTTCGAGAGACTCTTTCTCCTCAAAAGTTCGCTTTTTAGAGTGAGGGTAATGTGTCCGTCCACTCCACCGTCATCGTACTAAGTTGGAAATGCAAGTGGCAATGGGAACACCGCAACGCACAGAAGACAAACATTTGGTTATAATCACTTATACATCGTTGGCTTTCGTTAATCGATCGAGATGCGCCGTACGTGCTCTTGTAGTATAGTCGTCCACAGACTTAGCTGGAGCATCATATTTCATTTTGGAGCATCATGCGAACGAAACAGATCCGGTTTCGTTCGCACGGTTTGCGAGCGCCTAAGGTTTCAATCGGATTTACGCAAAGCTCCGACGCGTGTAATCCAGTATGTAATGTTGATGCGTCTAACGGTGCCATACCGATGAAATATAAATAGCGATGGGAAAGTTCATATCGATGCAAAATAAACATTCAAATGCTCCTGTGAAGGCTCATTTCACTTTCGTGTTTTACCGATTCCTATGAAAGAAGGATCAACCACATTTTTTTACATTCTTTCGCAGCAGCCTTAGATTTGGAATAAACGTGTTCAACAACAACAATACCCACACCGGCCGTGGTGCGACGAGAACGGTGACGTCACGAGCGCCCTCCTGTCATGGCGACCGCCTCGGTGTTCGTTTAGTCGAAATCGAAACTGACATAAATAAACGAGGCGGTAAAAAATATTTACGGTGTTACCGACCTTCTAATGTGTAATTCGATGTTTGGTTGGCTCGCACGCACCCATAGCAGTGAAAACAACTTAAACACGAAATCTCGTGCCAGTACTCCTTGAGGACATGATGCAGCTCGCTGTGGAGTTCCATCAATGCCGCAATGTTCCATTAGCTTGTGATAACCAGCTTATCACGGAAAAAAAGAACAGGGAAAAACCCTAAATTCCCTGTAAAATCCCCCTGTACGATGACCAAGGACACAAAACAAAATCATCTTCAGCAGCACCACAATCATGATCATCGTCATCATCATCAACACAAGCCTATTTAGGTCAACTGCAGGACAAAGCTCTTTCCCATTGACGTCTTGAGCCCATTCCTGCCTCAGGGTGCTCTAATTTCGTCTGTACATGGAGTTGTTGGCCTTCTCCTCCTTCTAGAACCGTCTATTTGCTATCCCTTCTTCTACCCTCGTGGCCAACCTGTTGTCAATTCATCTAGGTATAAAGAGGGTGCAAGAGCTACTCCTGAATACTCTAGCCGGCTTAGAAAACCAGCTCACAGCAACTCAGCAATGCACCTCGAGACATCGCTGCTTCTTTTCCAGTAGCATGTTCGCACCCTTCCAAGATCCGGCTGTGTTCGAGCACTGTTGCCTCAGAATAACTGCTGCAGCTGCGATTCCTGCAGGTATAACTAATTGTGTTGCAGGTTTTGTTGTTTTTCTGTTTGCGAGCTTTTTTTTTCATTTTTTGCCTTTAGTTTTGTTTGATTTGTAACTTTTATTTCCTTCATGGAAGTCAACCGAAGCGCGACCTAAAAACTATGTCGGATACCAGGGAGAGATTCTGTGTCCCTGTGGGCACAAGCCGCATACCGCGCCCTCTACTGGTTCGCTTGGTACCCTTCTATTCTTTTGAGCAACAGCTAACATAAATTCGCTCTTCTCCCTAAGTAGCCCAAGCGTACAATATTTTTTTTTATCGTAAAATGTTCTTTTGGCTCAATTGTGCCCATTCTTTTCGTAAAAGATAATGCACCCTTCTCCGAGCTAACCAGACAGGAAGCGTCCACGTTCAGACAGCTGCAGACAAATTCACTGATGACCCCGGTGGTCATGAGACATATACAGCCAGAACTCTACACGCATGACACGTGCGTGTTGTGTGACAATGCTAGGGCCACGACCGGCCCACTTGTTGTGGGACTGTGAAGTGCGACCGAACGAGGCGGCAACCAGGACAAACCTACCGCCGTGGATCCAAGCAGTGCGCAGTTACGACAAGGATACTCAACTATCAGCCGTCCAGCAGGTCCTAGCGGCCCTCGAAAGGCAGCACCGGAGCGAAAGCTGCGGGGCGACGCCCTTCCTTACGGGGCAGCGGCGTTCAACCCCGTAGGGAGTAGTGAAGGGGTGGTCCGAGTAGGGGTGACGTCGGAATCGACGAGTGGTTACGTCCGGGTGCAGTGAACATACTGTGTCTGTTGCAGGCATTCTATAAAGTTTTTATTCCATTCCATCCAACGGCGACGATGGTTGAACGCGAAGCTTTCTCGTGGGGTTTTCCCTGATTGTCTGAGCTTGGACTTTGACTCGCAGGCTGTCAAACTTTGACTCCTTGCGCTTTGTCTTTGTCTCGCACGCAGTTTGGACTTCTGATAGCTATGGCTTTTACTTTGACCTTCGCGATTTTATTGCACGCGAAGTAATCTACGCGTTCTACCATCGCCGTCGTTGGACGGAGGGGTGCATGATCTTTTCTGTCTACTTGTGAACGCCATGCACTCCCATCAAAAATGGTGCGCTTGTGTTAGAATGGCACAATCTGATAGACGTAGGCTTCATAACGCGCACAGCCTAGGTTTGATTCCGACCACGGGAAAGCGTTTATTTTCCTTGCCTTCATCAAGTAGCACCATCATCGTCAATGAAAGTTAGCTTTGACCTGTTCGGTTTCGACGCAACGTAAGCCATCCGTGAGACACCGAAGCTTCGATTTAAAAAGGGTCGCTTGGTATCTTTTTGGTCTGTTTAAGGGCAGGTGCGTGGTATATCAGCACGTAAACACGCTTAATTATCTTTCAGCATCGCACCGGGAGTGTCTGGCTTGTATTTATATAGAAACGGAATATCACAATACCAAATGACTTGTACAGTGAAACCTCGTTAAACCGTACCTACGGGACGCGTAGAGCACACGTAGAAACCGGCACTACGGTTTATCCGAATGCGCTAGGTTAAAGGGAAACCGAGTTGGGAATTCGCCTTAACTACGTGTAAAAAGAAACTACGGGTTATGCAGGAACGGTTTAACGAGATTCCAGTGTATTTATATTGAAGCGGAATATCACAATACCAGGTAACCACGTGATGAAGTTCGTCGCAAACCGAAGTAACGTACCGATACATATAAAGTTAAAGTAAGCAAACAAAAAAATGTGGCTCCAATTCATGCCGTGAAGGTGGTTGGAGTGCAAACAAGGAACTACACCCACAACGATTACCCATGCGATGACACTTGAATTCTCACACGTGGCTCTACAGAAAGTGAGACCAGAGGCAAGTGAAATGTACTTAACCACACTTTCTATTACTGCACAACGACCTTCACGACCGCTTTATGTTCTTCCTCTTCTTCTGGCTATTCTTCTGGCGTCTTTACTTTCCGTGGTCTACCCAAGGTGGTCTTGAATGAACTAAGAAGGTGCTATACCGGTCTCCCTCTTTATATATGAAAGCGTGGTGACGTCAGTGCGTGATTTCTGTGCTCATGGGTACTTTTGCACTCGGAGTAGTTTACGCTACCACAATCTTTACCGGTTATGTGCTGCCTTCTTAATGATGATATTTTTCTGCTGACATCGCCATGGAAATCTGCTTGGATGGTAGAGGTATACTGCTCCGCAGTAAAATTTACAAATCACATCACTACCCTGCCATCAAAAGGTACATACATGTAATGTTCAGCGCGATCGTTACTGTTACTGTTAAGTGGATACAAAGCGATAGACTCAACGGCTACGCACAGATTGTCTTTCGTAATCTTCTGTGCTTCGAGTGTGCCTATCGTAGTTTCCAGAGCGCTCATACATTTCACCTCGCAGCTTGCAAGTTGGGACTTTAAAAGAGTTGTACCTGTGAACGTAGGCTGGTTTAAGCGCTCTTCGAAACACTGTGGATGTTCTCGCATCAAAAGAATAAAACGCTCTCGGAACTAAAAAACAGCAAGAGTCAAATGGCTGTCGAATGGAGCATGGGATGCGACACGTCGATTGTGCGGAGCTCGCCATCTGCACAGGTTTATTACATCGTTGCCGAAGAAAGACGCCTGAGACCTGAAACAGCAGCGTGCCAACACTGTCGCATGAGGCAACGATGGCCCCCTAGCAATCCATTTCCAAGCGTGTAAGTGGAAACGCCCTCCGGAGAAGTGCAAGATGATACATATACACGTGCTCTGAAAACAGCGAGAAAAATAGACGAAGCATTACAGATAATGAGGCAGGACATCAGCGCGTGTGTTGCCTCTCTACATATATTAGTCGCTGAAAGATATCTACTTCCTGGGGCAGGTAACTCGGTGAACGCGGTTCGGTAGTTACGATTTGTTTATTAAAGACGATAGTATATCTTCGGCTACTTGAACGGGAAAATTTTGGCCTGTCTGTCTGTATGTCTGTCTGTCTGTCACTCGATTCAGCCAGCCGGCAAAAGTGAAACATTTTCTGCGCAATAGTCTTATATACTCCCAGCCAAATCTAAACGTCCGGTTTTGTTGTCCATGCTCGTAAACATTGTTGAACAAGAACAGGACATTACGCAAATATAAGGCAGAAAATCAATACATGAGTGATATTTGGAGTGTTCCTTTACTCAAAATTTGCGGATGCTTGCTTTTTGCGATAGAAAATGAAGTACTACATCAAATGCAGAAAACCGCCGCCTGCTGTTGCCCGCGCTACCTGCCGGCACTTAAAAAAATAAAACGGTAACAGCAGCGAAAGGTTCCCCTCGATCGGTTTCACGTTCCGCTTGGAACGCTCGTGGAGTATGGCAACGTGGTTCTATAAACGCTGTAGTAGGGTGCCTCGATTCACACGCGTCTCCGCCGTACGGCAGCGCTGGCATCGAGGCACCCGACTCGGAGCAGTGGAACGCGGTAAATTTAAATTGACTTGAGCAAACCTCTAGCCTGTTATCTTGGAATGTACGAGACGGAAGACGAACAGCATGAGAGGTGAGCGGAAAAGAAAAGGATGCATTCACTTCCCAGGGGCGCCAGTCGAATACCGTCTTGCGTAGACATTTGCAACGAAAGGAGCAGATACGCGGCCATCTTTTTTTTTTTTTTTTTGCTTCCCAAATATTATTCTGCACATGCTTAGCAAGGGCCTTTGTACTGGCAGTCTTAGTCTCATATGCGTAACGTAACAGGTGTCACGCGAACCGATGGTGGGGTTGTCTTAACCAGCTCAGAGAGATGGACGCAGGAAGCCGTTGACGCGTTTGGCAAAACGCACGTTTAATGCACACTTAGAAAACCCCAAAAGGAAACCACTTAAGAAATCAATAGTACACACCCGAGAGCAATCAAACCTCAAACTCAATATACCGAAATACAATTCAAAGCAAACCCCAAAAGTATTACAATACAGTCCTTCCTAATTAGTAGTTCATATCTATGCCTTACGTCAAGTCCTAATTAATGCCGTTCGCACCACAACTCCCTCGTTGTGTACTAAGACTACGTCTCTAATGGACTGGCCTATCCGGTCGTCGGCGCTGACGTGTCGCACCCGTGGCGTGGCCGCGACTCGGTGGTAGCCGTCCTCGTCTCGCTTCGGTGCCGGCGTTCGATGCGCGCGGTTACTCCTTGGACGGCGTGGGCTCCGCGCGTCCCGACTTGTTTCCTCTGCGGCTACCCCCTGGTAGCCGCTCTCGCTGTAGGTCCTTGATGCCGGCGTTCGACGCGCGCGGTCATCCCTTGGGCGGCGTGCTTCCTCGGTGGCTACCCCTGGTAGCCGCTGCCGCTGGAGGTCCCAGGTAGGCTCGGCACGAACGTAGCCTTTCGGGGCCGTCGAGACGAAGGTCGACGGAGCGGGGACGTTAACCGCTGGTGCCTGACCGATGACGCTGGGGCCACGAAGACACAGGTTTGTGGTGCACTAGGATGACGGTGCCGATGCGAAGTCGCCCTAGCTTATACAGCCCGTTCTGTCCATCCTGCGGAGTCTGGGCCAACATGCAACACATGTTATGGCAGTGCCCCACTATGCAGACCGACAATTTTATTCACAACGAATCAGACTGGGAGGCCGCGCTGCTCAGCCCCAATAAGGACATCCAGAAGGCGCTTGTGGCTCTAGCGATCCGTGCGGGACCTCCAGTGCTTCAGCGAGATCCGCCACAGCAACACCTCCATGAACGGCCCGGCCACAGGGGGCCACCGTCGGGTCCAAGCTGGGCTCAACCGCTGACCCTCTGAACACTATCGGGCCACTAAATAAAGTTTTTTCTCTCTCTCTCTCTCGGCCCGCTCCCGCCCAGGTTCGGATGGCACGTCGATGACCTGGCCGCGTCCCCCTGGCTCGTTCCTTGAAGCGCACGTGCTCCTACCGCCTCCTGCTTTCTTCGGTTTCTTGCCTCCTGGTTCTGGCCTCCCGGTGTCTTGCCTCCCGTCCTCTTTGTGCGCCCCGCTTTACCCTGTGGGCTCTCCCTGGCGCACTCTCATTGGCTGTTTGCCTTTTCCATTCCATCGCGCCACTGGTCTCCTGCGCGGCGTTCTCTGATTGGATGACCAGTGCGCTGCCATATTTTACTATGATGCCTCGGGGTTTAGGCGCTGACGTTCTCTAATTGGTGCGCTCCTGGCGGGCACTTCAAATTTCGTTCCTTTGTTCTTTTCTTTCACTTTTTGGGGGGGTTTGGTGCATCCCCTCTCCGGGGGTGCCCTGACACATGACAACAGGGTTATCCGCGTGTTGCCAGCTTTCAACACGTCGTAGATGCTAGAGTGCCGGTCGGGGTCGAAAAAGGTCCCCTTTACCCCGACTTCACGGCGCGGCACTGGATACCACCAACCTTAAACGTTGGGTACCGTTACATTCACATAAACACCGAGAACCAAGAAAGAGGAGCCCAGCCTTCCCGATAGCCTCGTTGGTGTGGCTTCCGACGAGTATTGCGAAAACCATGGGTTCGATTACCACCGGGAGAGCATGTTTTACCCAACTTGATTTAATTTAAGAAAAAAACACACGTACTCCAACACTTACAATTAGGGAACTCCCTTCAGTATGCCTTCTCTTGCGTTCATAACTGCTGGCTTTCCTTTGGGTGTCTGCGTGTTCGTATGTGTGTGTAGGCTCCACTTCTCCCCTCACTCTTCGTTGAAAGTTGGTGCTTCTTTTGTCACCTTGTAATTATTGTTTTTTTGCCCACGTTGTAGTCTTAATTCGAGTATGCTTTAGCAGCATTTTAACATGCGCACATAACGTAGTTTGCTTCCATTTTCTGCGTTACCGCTGCCGTTTGGGTCCCTGTTGCTTCCAAGTGATAAAAAAATACCGGCGTGGTTATATGACTCCCGCCTATCACACAAAGGGGCCTTGGTTAAATCCTCAAAACGGCCAAATTGCCGAACGTATTTCTAATACATATGTGCTCAACCGCTCAATCACTTCGATGCCAGTGACGGATCCACGGCAATAGACACACGCCCATAAAATATAACTGTTAACGCCTGTAGCTTAATATAGGCCCCAAAGTGACAAACCGTTGCAAGCAACATGCCACTTTACTAAGCGGGCATAAACATTCCGGCAATATTACGCTAGCTAAGGCTTCATAAATTTTCCCCGAATTGTCCATGCAATGCTCTTGAGCCCGCAAACGCCGCATCTCCGGCAAGCTGCCGTCAGATATGATACCACACTCGAGATACGAGAAGCCGGGCTGCTGCAGAGTGTCAGAAGCAGCAATGCCTTGTCGAAAGCCGCGTGTTTAACGCGTCTTAAGGCTCCTCTTAAGTGAAAGATAAGACCGAATAGGGCGCGCAGACATGTGACGGCGCGTCGATTCCCAGAGCCTTACGCAACGCCCGCCAGGCGGTGCACCGATCGCGCAGCCGCTCGAACGGACCCCGAACGTGCGAAAACAGCGGCGGAGCTGCTGCGGCGGTGTGTACATTCGCCGGGTGCCCTTGAGGCCACTAACCGATACCGGAAGGTCTCCTCATTGCCGCAATTAGAGACGTCCAGCCGCGTCGCTCCAGATAGATCACTCGCCGCCTCTCCTACGCGGTGTGTGTCAGCCGACGACGCCTCCGCGCTCACAAAGCGTCACCTTCTATCGTGCAGTGCGCGCGGGACGCCTTGAACGGAGGGTAGTGCTGGTTGCGAAGAATAAGGAAGGCATGGCGAGCAGGCGGCCTACCTACAAGCGACACGAAGCCACTGGCTGGGTCTTTCCAAGAGATGGCTTCGAGTGGGCCGAATTCGAAGCAGCCTGCAGCTACCAACCGCGCGCTGACGACATCCTCCTCATGACGTACCCCAAGTCCGGCACCACCTGGGTCCAGTACATGCTGTACCTGCTCGTTCACGAGATGAAGCCGGTTCCCGCGGGGGAGCGAATGGACCGCTACGCACCTTACCTCGAGAAAGGAGGCCTCGCTCTGTTGGACACCCTGGAGAAGACGCCCAGACCCATCAAGAGCCACCTTTCTTTCGACGTGATGCCGTGGCACGCTGAGCCCCGGTACGTGTGCGTGCTGAGGAACCCCAAGGACGTGTGCGTGTCGTTGTACCACCACGTGCGCGGGTTCGGCAAGTACTACAACTTCGACGACGGCAGCTTCGACGACTTCTTCGAGGCCTTCTTGGAGGGGGAAGTGGACTCGGCCGACTATCACGACCACCTGCTGTCGCTCTGGGGTCACCGAGACAAGGACAACGTCCTGGTGCTCACCTACGAAGACCTCATCGAGCGGCCACTGGAACAGGTGCGCAAGCTGGTGGACCACGTGAACCATCTTTCCCCGCTGGCTGGAAGGAACCCGACCTCGGGGACTTGGTTGCCGCTTCGAGCTTCGAGTCCATGAAGGCCCAGAGGCCGGAACAGTGGGCCAGTGCGCGACCGGAGAACATGCCGCCTTTCATTCGCCGAGGTCGGGTGGGGGACTGGCGGAACTACCTCACTGCAGACCAGAACGAGCGCTTGGAGCGCAAGTTTGCCCACAAGCTCGCCGGATCAGGAGCTGAGCTGCTATGGCCCAAGGAAATGGCAGGGACCCGGTAGCATCTAGCAGTGGTCGCGCGAAATTCGAGCGAATACAGGCGACCAGCCCCTTGCCGTTCTTAAAAAGTACCTCGGCCATACGAAACGGTTTTTGTTGCCGTACTGATTTCGATGAAGCGCTCACGTTCAATTGCAAGTGAAATATTTTATGCCAGGACCCTAGCTTTTGGCATTGAGCATTTCAGTCTCAATCGGGAAATAAGCCTAATTTCCCTGTTGAATAGTTTGCAGCCTGCAATTATTACCTGAGAAATAGCGCAAGTGCAGCAGCGGTGCTAAATCGCTGGAGTGATTGTTGGCAATTCAAGCTGACCGTTATCTGAATGCATTTCGATTTAACAATGCAAATAAAACTGTTTTAGGAAATGACGAGCGCACCTTTTCGGCGAAAGAGAAGCATCCTACAGCCTTGAATAACATATGGTAATCATTATTTCATTGATTAAAGACGTGCATCTGGATTGCCGTTCTAAAAATATTCTGCTCTAATACTCGCCGGTGGAACACATGTTTCGCGGGTACAGGGATGCAGTGTGTTTGTCGGGTAGCAATAACCGTATCTGCAGCCGAGTCCCTGCTGCACGCAGATTACGCTCTCCCACTTGGTCCGCGTGGAAGACGGTGGTGAACATGCTCATATACCTAGCTTGGCCATATGGGCATTTCATAAACTGTTTGCGTCACAGAGCTATTTTGAAAATGGGCGGACTTTGCGCACTGTGTGCGATACGGTGGGAGCAAAAGCTAGTTCGTTCAATGCAAGAAAAATGGTGCAATGCATGCCGCGGCACCCAAGTTATATTTAGCGCAATTTGAAATTGGCGCGAAATGCGTTGTTGGCTACTCGAGTGTATCAGCTTTCCACTGTGGCCATCACATGTTTGCAACCGCGTCTTCTTCAACTTTGTACAAAACCACGCCGCACCAACGTGTTAGCACACGTACGTTCCACTTCCTTTTAAGGCGCAAACAATAAATGCCCATTTTGCAATTGAAAACTGCCGTCGCTGCTTACTCCCAAAATTTTAATAATATAGCGGGAGCGACGACCGATCGGCATGTCAGCGCTTATCACAGTGTCCAGCAGCGAGATAGGCGCGTAGGCCTATCCGCTCTTTGAGTGTCGTCTGCTACGCTTGTTTCCTTGAGAGTGGTACACCCCTGCAATTGCATCTGAATGACTTGTTGGTGAGAACCTAGTTATTGAAGCGCATGCGCGTATCAAATGTGGGTTTAATATTTCTTTGGGATCACTCGCCCGCAGCGTAAGGAATGCCATGAAAAGATCAATAAAAATGAATGGACCGGTTTTATGCCCGAATGGTCTTACGCCGCTGCGAGGTATAAGCGATAAATGACAATGTGTAAATTAAGAACTTGCGGTCCATGCTGCTTAGCTACCTTTGCGGTAGCGAAACGGCCTAAAGATAATAAAAACAGGGGTGTGTTTCCCAGAGGAGAACAGCGGAGGAGACGACGCTCCCAGAACGACGCCTATTTTGCCGTGAAAAACCGTGATAAGCGCACATCCCGATAGGTCGCGCTCGCTATTTAAATGCAGAGCATTTCAGAAATCACGATGTCACCCGCGTGGAACTCCGTAGTCCGCATCGCTCCCCCTACTACTATATAAAAAATAATACCTTCGGCGCAGGTTCAAACCCACGACCGCGGCGGAACGCAAGGTACACGGCGCTCTACTGACTGTCCACAAGCCGAACGATGAGGTACGCACGCGCCTATCCTTGACTCATTCAACCGTCGGCCACAGGTGGCCCTCTACCCCGCGTTTTCCCGCCTTCTCTCCGCTCGAAACCCTCTTCGCCGCGTTCGGTTTTCGGGCGCACAACAAGGTGGGACGTGCGAACACCTCTCTCGCCGCGTGGGCTTGGATTGCGATTGGGTTGGATTAAAGTGGATTGTGTGCATTGTGTCGTCATAGCCGCGCCACGTTGCGTCTTAGCCGCGCGAGGGGTTCACGGCACGTTTCACGTTGCACCATCAAACTTCATCACAATGTCTACGCTGGAAGACAACAATTACAAGAAACAAAAACCCAATTGTATCCATAAGACTTGCGGCGCGCGCCCCGCGGAAATGCCTTTGATTTGGATCGTGCCCTCGCGAGGGGATGCTCTGATATTTTTATTAAAATTTTTAAGGCTGTACATAAAAGCAATTCAGTTTGTGTGAGACCTGAAAACGCGTTCTTAAAGTAGCGCCGAGTGGTGTTACCACCGTGCCATCCCAGCACGTTTAGAGCGGTTTAAACACGTTAGTATATTGCTTGACGCGCTATACGTTACGGCGCGTGCGTAGACCTGGGGACTTGAGCAGAACAGGGGCCCTAGTCCACGTGCGTTCCAAGCGGAACGTGGAATCTATCTATTGGAACCTTTCATAACTGTTGCCGCTTGATTTTTAAAAATGCCGCCAGGAGCTATAATGGTGCGGGCGACAGCAGGCGACAGTGTGGATTTTTTTTTCTGCAGTGTATGTAGTATTTCATTTCCCAAAATCAAGCATGTGGTGAATTTTTTTATAAACGAAACACTGTAAATATCTTTTTTGTATTAATTTTCTGCTTTATATTTGCGTAATGTCTTGTTCTTGTTCAACAATGTTTGGCAAGTATGAACATATAAACCTGTCTTAGACGATTACATTTGTCTGTGAGTAAATAAGAGTATTGCGCAGTCTTCGCTTCCCTTTGGCCGGCTGGCTGAATGGAGTCACAGAAGACAGACTGACAGACCGAGATATCTGGGTTGAAGTAGCCTAAGACAGACTACCGTCTTTGAAACACGAACACGATGTAGCAATGTAAAAAGAGCCGTAATTGAGCCCAAAAACCGAAGCGAAGTTGAACAAGGATGCACAATGCACATGCTAGCAGCAAGAAAGTGTGATAAGTATCAGTACGATTTCGCCTTCAAAGCATGTAAGCAGATTTAAAGGCCCTGAGTAATGGCTTAACACCAGGGCTGTCTATGTTTTTAGTTCTTCCGTCGAGCTTTACGAGAAAACAAATACCAAGAAAAAAATTACACCATCTTCCCGCAGGGGAACCTGAGTGGTATGCGAAGCAGCCATGGGGTTGACTTAAGTTTAAGTTCTCATTAGATTTCAGTCGTCGTTTCCGTAGACGTTCAGCTTCGCGTGCCTTCGCTATATCAGTAGCTTCTGACGTAGTTCGAATGAGTGAAGGACATAGCGTTCGTAGCCTCAGTTTGTAGCGCAGTGGGAAGAGCGCCACGTACCTCCCGTTGCGTCCAGAGAGTCGTGGGATCGAAACCGGGCGCCGCCTAACTATCTCTTTTCATAGTGGACTGCGCTGACGTCAGCACAAATGCTGACGGGGCTGAAGAGACGCGCATGCGCAGTAGAGTGTGGACGGCGGACGACAAGGGAAGGGAAGGGGACATTGATTGATTGTAGGGTTCAACGCGCCGACTCAACGCAGGCGATGAGGCGCGCCGTAGTGGAGGGCTCCGGATTAATTTTGACCACCTGGGGATCTTTAACGTGCGTCGAAATCTCGTACACACGGGCATTTTCGCTTTTCGCCTCCATCAGAAAAGCGACCGCCGTGACCGGGAATAGAACCCGCGACCACGTGCTTAGCAGCGCAATGCCTTAGCCACTGAGCCACGCGGCGGGTGAGGGAGGGACAGATGCCCCAAGCATGAGATGCTCCGCATCTAAAACCGGAAGCGCACGTACGCGTGCGCCTCGTGAGATCGCTCGGCGTCGGCCAGCTAAACCTTCGAGAGCACTCTGCCCTGCGTTCGCGGTGTGATCTCTCGCGTGCTGTTCTCCTCCCCAGTTCATATGGGCATTCCCGCCTGACTGAGAGCTCGCGCTACGGACGAGTCCGCGAAGCCGGTTGCCGCGGGTTCTATCGCGCGCTAACGCGGTCCATTTTGGGAGAGATGTGAAAGGCTGCGGACAAAACGATCCTGCCGGTAATGGAGAACTTTCACGCAGCAAGTTCGAAAATCTATGCGAGGTGCAACATCCGGGTCTCCGACGAAGCGAGACGGGCCGCCAGCTCTGCTCTTTCTCCAGACTTGCACCACCAGTGCAAGCTGCCTTATTATTTTTTTTTACACGTAGCCTTTTCTAAACACTGTTGACGCTAAATTCAGGGCAACGCCTCTAAATTTCAGCGCACGCTGACGTGGAGCGACGACTATACGCCTCGCGCTGCGCGATCGCTGCGCAGCCTGCCGCCGCTTCTCCTCGGCGTTTACGGGATATTCGCTGCGTGGCTGACAGAGGCTCGTGCAGTGTTTCGGTTCTGGTTTGCTTCTTTTCTCATTTCGGCGCCCCAAAAAACTTGTTATGCTGACGTCTATAAGCAATTAAAAATTACGCCCACCTCCCCTCGCGGGAACCCTGGTGTGATGCGACGCTGAAGGGGGTTCCATTGGCGTCGCATCAAGCAGTCGTCGGGTACGGCAAGAGAGCAAGCGCAAGCGCAAGCGCGGACGACCGTCGACTGAGAGACCGGCCGGAGCGCGGCACCCCGCTTCTATGCACAGCGCGCCCGAAGGAGAGGAGACCACGGAGAGAGAGAGTACTGCACATGCGCACAGTGCACAGCCGCGCGCAGCGCGACCGCAGATGTTGGGAGAGAGTGTTCGTTATCGGGAGAGGAGAGAGGAGGGACGGGAGGAGAGACGCAGCTGTGCGGACGCGGACGACGGACGCACACAGGACAGGGCCGCCGGCAAGAGATGCTCCTCTCAGCGTCGCATCTAAAAAGCCATTCATCGCAAGAAGGGGAAGGGTTTGGGTAGGCCTCTGGTTTGTGCGCGCCGCCCATACTTGATGGTATAGAGTGCCGAGTAAGGGCCAGAAATTACAGGTGGTCGGGTATAGGGTAGGGCAGATGGCATGACGAAGGGTGGCTTCTTGTCTAGATAACTCTGGATGCCAAGCCGGGGGTTTTCTTCGGCTTTTGTGGTAGGAGGGGGAAGTTTTGATAGAAGGTAAAAGTAGGAGGGGGATGCCTTTAATGATGAAGAGAAGTCAGCCTGGCTGCGAGCTTGGCTTGCTACTCCATATGAACATGCGAGGGGTGAAAATGAGCGAACGAAGCTAAGGCACAAAAACTCACACAAACACTAACAAACGCAAATAAGCACACAGAAACCGACAATCGCAGAAACACACACACACACACACACACACACACACACACACACACACACAACACCACACACACACACACACCACACACACACACACACACACCACGCACGCACGCACGCACAGCACCACCACACATACACGCACGCACCATCACACACACACCACACACGCACGCACGCACGCACACACACACACACGCACACACACACCACACCACACCACACACACACACACACCCACACACACCACACACACACACACACCACACACACACACACAGTAGTAAAGTTAAAGCAAGCGTTCACAGGGTTTCGTTCATGCCGGAGTCACGGAGAAATGACACAAAGGCCCTTGTAGAGTACCATGGACCGATGACGCTGTAAAGTTTCAGTGGTAGAACAAGTCCAGGTAAGTCTGAGTGTAGCAAGTACACAGCTATGGAAATGGGGCAACGTGGAGATAAGTTGGTTGCGGACCATCTGCGAAGCGTTTGTGGTGCGTGGCCTGCGTTGGCGAATAGCTTGTTGATGAACACTTCACCGAACCGGAGAAGTGGAGAAATGGACGCGAGATATCCTTCGGGGTTTCTTTTTTCAGGGGGTCTTTTCTTGTTCATTTGGACTCATAAGTTTTCCCGGAGGAGGGATGACTACGTGGAGAATGTATGAAGCACAGGCTTCACCGAATGGGATAATCTGGCACCCTCCTGTGTAGTCGCGTGTGCCGCCTGATTTCCCGTGAAATAGTTCTCGTGGCATAGAACGCACTCAATGCAAACATGAGTGTCCTTGCGTTTGAGGATGTGGAAAGGGAGAATAATTTCATGAGTCGTTCCTATCAATTTTAAATGAATCGGTGAGGATGCGAACTTGAGTCGGCAGAAGGTTCTCGCAGTCGTATCTCAAGAAGTTCAGTGCACGGAGGACCTCTGGCTGTGGCCTGTAGAGAGGGCTGTAAAACCAAGAAGAAAAAAAATTACACCATCTTCCCGTAGGGGAACCCTGAGTAGTATGCGAAGGAGGCATGGGGTCGATTCAAGTGTCCATTAGTTTTCAGTCCGTCGTTTCCGTGAGGTTGAGGTACGTAGCTACCATTATATTTACGGTTTGGTTTCTATGGTAACTACCCCACTTTTCACTTACCGTAATTACAAAATGGGAAATTGCGTTGACCCCATGGCTGTTTCGCATACTACTCAGGGTTCCCCTACGGGAAGATGGTGTAATTTTTTAGGGGGTGTGGGTGTTAGAGTGGCGAGGCATTAAAAAGAGGGAGAGAGAGAGAGACGTTGTACGTAGTATGAGTTTGTCTTTATTTAAGCATTATCATCATCATGTTCAACGTAGGTGACGTCGAGCTGTGGTTTGCGTTCCGCTTTGATTATGACCGCCTTATGGTCTGTGAAATGTAAAGTCAAGGGCTGTTGCAGTGGATGAGCCCTAAAGTTTCTAAAGATGAGGTCGATGCACGTTCCCCGGATGGTTGTGGGCTGATTGTAATCACGGCCCGCCGAGACTCGCCGACGCACGCCGACGCCGCCGACGATGAAACGTCGAAGGCGCGTGAAGTGTGCTCGCCTCGGGCCGTCCCAGGAAGACACCGGCAACCCTGTCGCTCCAGGAGCCCTTGAAATGGAAGCGTATTTCGTCTCGTGGCGGCCCAGGAAGACACCGGTAACACTGTCGCTCCAGGAGCCATAGAAGGGACCGGGCGTCCAGCAAGCCGAGCATGTGCAGTGGGGGTGTGGACAGCGCAACAACAACGATAACGACAAGGTAGGGACATAGCCCCGACCATGAGATGCTTCGCATCTAAAAAAGAAGGCGCGAAACTTACTCTAAAATATCTGCGTCGGCTCAGAAGGCCGGCACACTGCAAATTAGCAATGCATTTTGATAAGCCTGCACCGTGTTCCGCTGCGTTTTACCAGTTGTATGTTGGCTCCATTCCGGAATTTCGCTGTGTTGCAGCAGTGCTGCCTCGTACGAAAAACGGCGACTCGAGTTACTGACCCCTTACCGACAAAAAGAGCGTCGTCGGCGTTGTCTGCCATCTGCCATCGGCGGTTGTTGTCGCGGCACGGGAAATGACAGGGCATGTCAAGCGTTGCGCTTCGCATCCCCTGACATGCTCTGACATGGACATGTCTTCCCCGGCCTCATAATTGCGACTCGCCCTCTCCTGCGTGCCGGCGCGGTGCCGTCGAACGTTGCCGATACAAGCCGAACGCATGATTTCTCGTCCATCTGGTTGGCCCGTGTGAGTTTGGAACCTGCCAGGCGGCGCACCGATCGCGCAGCCACTCGAACGAACCCCGAACGTACATAAAGGCGCGGAGCTGCTGCGACGAGCATTCGCCGGCTGACCGCGCAGCTGAGAGGCCTCCTCATTCGCCGCAATTAAGGACATCCAGCTGCTTAGGTATACAGATACATCAGCCGCCGCGTCTCTGTTAGCGTCAGCATACCGGTGTGAAACGCTCCACAGAACGATCTTAAAGTGATGGATGAGCAGATTCTGAAGAAAGCCAAGGAAGGCAAGCGGCCTACGTACAAGCAGCACGAGGCCACTGGGTGGATCTTTCCAAGGGACGGCTTCGAGTGGTCCGAGTTCGAAGCGGCCTGCAGCTTCCGACCTCGCGCCGACGACATCATACTCATGACGTACATGAAATCCGGGACAACGTGGGTCCAATACATGCTGTACCTGATCGTCCACGACATGAAGCCCGTTCCCGCAGGTGAGCGATTGGACCGCTATGCGCCATTCCTCGAGAAAGGAGGTTTCCCTCTGGTGAACGCCCTGGAAAAGAGGCCACGACCCATCAAGACCCACCTGTCCTTCGACGTGATGCCCTGGCACTCCGAGCCCCGGTATGTGTGCGTGCTGAGGAACCCCAAGGACGTGTGCGTGTCGTTGTACCACCACATACGCGGATTCAGCAAGTACTACCACTTCGAGGACGGCAAATTTGACGACTTCTTCGAGGCCTTCGTGGAGGGGGAAGTGGACAACGGTGATTATCACGACCACCTGCTGTCGCTCTGGGGTCACCGAGGCAAGGAGAACGTCCTGGTGCTCACCTACGAGGACCTCATCGAGCAGCCGCTGGAGCAAGTGCGAAAGCTGGTGGATCACATCAGGCCCGCCTTCCCCGCTGGCTGGAAAGAACCGGACCTTGAAGAATTGGTCGCCGCGGCGAGCTTCGAGTCCATGAAGGCTCAGAGGCCGGAACAGTGGGCCAGTGCGCGACCAGAGAACATGCCGCCTTTCATTCGCCGAGGGCAGGTGGGGGACTGGAGGAACCACCTGACGGCAGACCAGAACGAGCGCTTGGAGCGCAAGTTTGCCCACAAGCTCGCCGGATCTGGAGCTGAGCTTTTATGGCCCAAGGAAATGCAGGGACCCGGTGGCATCTAGTAGTGTAAATGACCTATGGAGCATGTGGTGTTTTTCGCAAACGGTGGAGCATAATCTTAGCTATGCCATTGTAAACCAGATGGACAGAAATACTATGAACGTTTGTATTGTCGTGCATTGTTATTTAAAAGGCATGCAATTGGCAGTTGTTCAAAATTTGCAAAATTAGAAGTGTGCTGGTGATTTGTAATAAAATCTCTCCCCTGAAAGCGATTTTATTTTATTGCTCAGTGGTTCTAGCGAATGCTGAAGGTATAACGACCAGTAATAATGCGACAAAGACGGCGGCTGAGACAGAGTTTTATCGTTTTAATGTTGCTGTTACATTGATGGAAAACTGAAAAATTGTGAATTTTATGTTAAAAACAACGCTGTTGTCATTATCGTTGGCGCTTTTTTCGGCTATTCAGATAGAAGTTGCTGTTTTCATATCATTTTGCATAGAAGGGGTCACTGCAAATGAACCAAGGGGTACCTAAGATTTGAGCGCCTATTTTGCAATATATTAGTGCATTGAATACACTTTCCAGCACTGCCAATAAGGCTGTTTAGACAACAACGAGCCTTGTTAACTGCCCAGAAAAATAACCATTGTAGAATGATAATTGACATACCTGGATGTTGTAATCCTACTTGCACAGATGTTTCAAAGCATACATTGTTTGCACGGTCTAAAACTATTCTGGGTCCCGTGAATAGGGAACCACCCCATCTGGTGCCTGCGCGCACCATTCTTTATTTGAAGCTCAGTAAAAGTTGTTCACTCACGCACGACAACCACCGACAACCACGCACGACAACCACCGACTAAGAAATGCATTCGCATTTAAAAAAGACAACTTTTACAACTGCTGCTTCTTGTGATGCACAGTCACCCCTGATGAAGGGGCCGAGTAGGCTCCGAGACGTTGGGACCGCTTTCAATAAACGCCCTCAGTTGGTGTACTTGCCTCTTCCTCATGACATAGTTCGTAGCCTTCGGGGGGCTGTGACTTGGAAATAATAATAATAATAATAATAATAACAATAACAATAATAATCCTGATTTCCATCAATACAAGGGATGGAGGAGGTGGGAGTAAAAGCGAAAAAAAAAAGGAAATCGCTTGACGAAGCTGCCACCAGCCTTACAGCTGGCAGCAACAGCAAACCGCAATAGAGGGCAGAGTTTGACATTGCACTACGGTCTGCGTAGAGAAAAAAAAGAAAAAAAATCGCGCCAATCCACTCCGTGAATGTGGTTGGAAAGCAAAGCTGTAAACAGCACCCATAATGATTACCCATGCGACGCCACTTAAATTCACTCACATCGCTCTACAAATAGTAAAACCAGCGAAAAGTGAAATGCACTTAACCACACCATTTATTACTTCTAAGAGATATTCTTGGTAAGGTTAAATCAATGCATGATGCATGAACGGTGTTTGGTTCAGTTGTATTGGTGTAGCACAAAAGACAAAACTTTTTTTGTAAAATTAAACCTCCAAAGCGGTGTTGGACGACCTGACTTCTTCGTCTCTGCGCCGCGGACGGAGACGACGAGATTTGCGGCAGAGAAGGAAGACAGGGAGGAAGAAATACTTCTGTTCAGATTTCTGAACGGCCCAGAGTGCAGCCCTGGGGAGTGATTCCTTCTTCTGTGGGGCCCATATGCAGTCCGCGCGGCCTGTGTTCTGCCCACCCGCTGAAGCTGGGTAGGTAGACAGGGCCTGGACAGCAGCATCTCCCATTGTTCTTGTTGGGTAGTTGACGGAAAGAGAGGAGGGTGCTCAGGGCTAAAGTCGCACACCCCGATTACGGGGCGGATTGTTCCTACTTCTGAGCAAAATTTACATTCAGTGTCGTAGCGATTCGGATGATTAGGTGAAGACGCGTAGGCTGTGGGAAGGAGCAAGGATTGTATGAGCCGTAGGGTAGTTTTTTGTTCTCTGGAAAGGTCAGGGTAAGGCGAAGGCACCGTCTGCCTCAGAAGGCGATAATGCTGGGTTATCTCCCTGAACGTGACAAGCGGGTGACTGCCCTCGTGCAGCTCCATAGCACAGGAGGTAAAAGCGCAGGCTTGTTGGGTGGGCGTATTTGTTGCCCTCCATTGAAGCGTGAGGGGGTGTCCAGATGAGCTGAATGGAACCGTTTGGGGAGTGATTTTTTAGCACGCGCAGTGCAGGTCATGACACCCAACCCGACTGGTAATTCCAGTAGGCTTGCTGGGAATCGGTGACTACCCTCCGAACCCCTGGTTGAGTGAGAGCCAGGGTGATGGCTGCCTCCTCTTCTGCTGCCGTCATTTCTTGGGTCCTAAGCGAGGTACACGCAAGGAGGTTAGTTCTGGAGGTGGACACAATGATAGCGTATTGCTGCCCTCGATGTTTGGAGGCGTCTGTGTAGATAACTGCATGATCCCCACCGAGGGTGGTGTTTAGCGCTTGAGCCCGTGCTTTTCGGTGACCCTCGTCATGTGAGGGGTTCATATTTCTAAGCAAAGGGAGCATCTTTAGTTTTACTCGCCAAAGTCCGGGAGTACGTCAAGCGCAGTGACATTCTGGGCTGCCCAGCCAATCTGGCGAAGCATGCGGTTACCCACCGCAGTTCTGAGTCGGACCTTCTGGTTAGAAAGATGGCCTTCTATCAGCTCTTCCACCGTGTTGTGGAGCCCGTGCTAAGCAGCCTTTGTGTGGACGCACTCATGAGAAGACCAATGGCCTGCTCGACCGCCTTTCTGATTATTATATAAAGCATCTCTATATCTTCCTTGTTGAGAAGAAGACAGGGGCTTGGCCTTAGTGACTGTCTACAGGACAAAATCTTGAATTAATCGAAAGGTACCGGATTCCGTTAGGCCTCGCATCTTGGTGGCAACTCGCCTGATCATGTGTATGATTTGATTAATGCTGTTTTTGAGGCGCTGCAAGTAGACGTCACTCTTGGTGTTAGCCTCGAGATGTAGGTGCAGGATCTTGATGCTGGGGCTTGGAGTGATGGCCTGGCCATCAAGGAGTATTTGAATGTATTCCTTGATTTGGTGTGAGAGCGGACGACAAGGAGCTGTGATTTTTTACGTGAACACTGGAGGCCACAGACTTTAGCACATTGGCGTACTAGAAGTGAGATGCCATGCATTGGTGTGAGCTTCCTTTAATTTTTGTAACTCTTAGCACATGAGCAAGGTGCGCACAGTGCCGCTAGACGGGCGCGAGTGGTCGCGTGACGCTTTCACGTAGCATTCAGCGAGAACGCAGGGGGTAAACCCGTAGATGTGCTTGGTGAGTACACCACCTGTCTTCGCCGTCTTCGCGTGGGCTCGTAGCTAAATCGGTAAGACAACGGGCTCTCGCTTTGTTAGTCTATTAGTTCCAGGTTCGATTCCCGGCGGTGCCAGTGAATTCTTTTATTTGTTCGCGGGAGTTTTCTGGTGACACCAACGGTCGCGAAAGAACCCTTCGGGGGTAGAGGTAAAAAGCTTTGCTTTAAAAGAAGAAGAAGAAGACAAACATCACATGCTTTTACGCTCTGCGTAGTAAAAAAAGAAATGAAAAAATAAAAGAAAAAGAAATGACATTCAACTACGCTCGCGTAATTAAAAATAAAAAGACATTCCACTGCGATCTGTGTAGTGGACTAAAAAAGCAATAAAACAAACGAAACCATACGCACAAACAATTCAAGACTACTCATTAATAAATTCATAACACAAATCAAGACCTTTTTTTTCATACAGACATTCATTCAAAGTTACACAGCACTGATCTCAATATTAACAATGAACCAACATTAACAATTAATATTAACATTCCTATGTAGAACGTGGATTGTCGGCAAGATAATTGCGTAAAAATGACACTGAAAAATTATCAATATTCATACCCTCATCAGTGAGTGCGTTTAATATTGTGGGTAATTGATATGATAGGAGTTGATGACCATAGTTTGTATGGACGGGGGGTAATGCCCAACGGGGTTTATGGCGCTGTGGATATGGCAGTCTCGTACAATTGTAGGCTTGCTAGACTGGAAAGCAAATTTAGACCTCTTTTTCTTTCGCGTTTGTAGTTCCTGTTCAAGCGGTATTTGTATAGGTTGAATATGTTTGCTATGTCATGTTTCCGAAATAAATGTTGTGTTGTATGCCTGTACGGCAAGTCAAGAACAATGCGAAGCATCCGTTTTTCAATAGCTAGTTTTTCTATATTTGAGGTTGTAGTTATTGCCCATACAAGTGTGCAGTAGTTGAAGTAAGAGCAGAAAAGAGCCCGGTACAGTAGTAGTTAGATTTTTGTGGCAGTATGTATTTGTGGCGGAGAATAAATCCCATAGACCTCGAAGCTTGTAGCGTTACATGGTGTACGGGATCATCCCACAACGTATTTTCTGAAAAAACAACACCCAATGTTTTGAAAGATTTAACTATTTCAACGGTTTGTGACATATAGCATAGTGGAATGTGTGAATGTATAGGTTTATTTTTTGGGCGGAAAAAATTACAGCTTTTGACTTCGAGATGTTTACTTCAAGCAAGTTAGCGTCTGACCAGGCTGATAGTTTTTCCAATAATGCGTTCGCATGGGAAAATAAATCTGTGGATTCACCCGAAAAAACAAAAATACTGGTATCATCCGCGTATATTACAAAACGAGGGTTGGGTTCTAGGTTTACTATGTCATTAATATACAGGTTAAATAATAATGAGCCTAAAATACTTCCCTGAGGAACACCACAAACAGTAGGTCTTGTAGCGGAATTGAAGTTATTCATTTGGACGTACTGCTTTCTACATGATAAATAGTACTTAATCAACATTAAAGCTTGGCCCCTTATGCCATATTGTTCTAAGTTATAAAACAAAGTTTCACGGTTTATACGGTCGAACCCTGTACTAAAATCCATAAAAATTCCGATTCGGTATTTCTCTCTTCGAAATTGTTTAGTAGTATTCTTTTTGGTTGATGAGTGCGAGCTTCGTGGACCTACCCTTCCTAAATCCGTATTGACAATCAGTAATCACACTGTGGGAGTTCAGAAAGGCGTCGAATCTCCTAAGTATAATCTCTTTCCAAAAATTTTAAAATACTGGTAGAATGCTAATGGGTCTATAATTCCCGAATATTTTTATCACCTTTCTTATAAAGAACCGTTACTTTTGCTAGTTGCATACTCGAAGGAAGGTGGCGGTCTCTTAACATAGATTGAATATATAAGTAAGTGGAATCACAATTGCGTCAATCACGTGCTTAAAAGGCCGGACTTGAATATTGTGGGCATCACGACAGCAACTACTATTAACGTCTGATAGCACTGATATGATTTCGGTTTCGGAAACAGGAGTTACAAATATAGTGTCAGAGCAACTTTGTAAAGAACAGTTCAACTGGTTTGTGACAGGGGTATATTCAGGGGTGAAGAAGATATTGAAAGCATCAGCGAGCTTACAGCCAGTGTATCCAACCCCATCACATATAATTTTATCAGTAAGTACGTTGTGAGTGGATTTCGCATCTAACGAACGGATCTTCCTCCACAGTTGATCAGGTCACTCGATTGATCCAAATTGTTTTTCATAAAACGATTTCTTGCATTGCGTATGTCTTTAGTTAATTTGTTTCTTTGTTTTCTGAGTTCTTTTAGGGTTTTGGCATCTCTCGATTTAATGAATGACTGATATAACCTGTTTTTTTCCTTGATGCGGCTATATAAATCACGTGAAATCCATGTTTTCCTTAGTTGTGTTCGAGATTTTTTTGTGCTCATTTGGAAAGTGCTTGCTGTATATCTTGAAAAAAATTGACGTAAATATTTCATAAGATTTGTTTGCGTCGGATTCATTGTACACGTCATTCCAGTCCACTGAGCAAAGTTCCGCACGAAAGTCCTCGGGGCGTTCTTGTGTAACACATTGAGTTGTGTATACATTACGTTGTTTACGCTTAGAGATAATTTTATTCAATAAGAGATAAATACCCGTGTAGTCACTGAGATCGCAGCATGTGATACCATACCTTGCAAAGGAGGGGTCAATGTTTGTAATAAATAAATCAATAAGTGTTTCCGTAGTCAAACTGATACGTGTGGGCACCTTAGACGTAATGTGGAAATCATAACATTTCAATAGCACATAAAAATTAGTACTGAGCGGGGTACTACGTAACATATCTATATTGAAATCACCACTTATGATGGCTTCATATTTCTGCTGAGTACTGAAGCTCAAATAGGATTCCATAAACCCCAAGAAAGAAGACGTATCACCCCTGGGGAGTCTGTAGAACACTGACATCACTGTGTTGTTGGTTACTACCGATACAACTTCAACATTGGGATCGATATAATAAAACTGTTCTATCATTTCCCCTTTAAACTTATTGCTAAGCAGAAGACATACACCGCCACCACGACATGCACTTCGATTAACTGTACAAGTAGGAAACGAGGGTAGCTGAAAATCAACATCAGAGTCTAACCACGTTTCAGATATCATAACTGTACCAAACGAAAATCTGCAGCTATCTAAGAGTATACCTAAATCACCGTACTTGTTGTTTAATGAGCGGGCATTTAAATGAAAACACTTGAATATTGAAGGACACAACCATTCTTTGGGTTCAGTTTGTTTAAGTTCACAAGGTAAGGGGTATCGGTGTGAAGTCATAACGAGGTGAAGCCTTGCTATTTGAATTCATAGCAAAGCTAATGGTTACGATGAAAGTCTCGCTAAGTCGCTCACGTCTTTGATCACAGGCGCAGTGTCACCTTGCTTCTTGCGAAGCCGAACCTTTCCCTTTGCATGCCATGCGTATTTTCAGCCATTGGCTTGAGCCCATTCTTTAGTCGTGTACAACAGCTCTTTCGCTCTCCGGGTCAAATTTTCACAGATGTAAGTATCCGTTTCTTTTTGTTTGAGTGCGCTTTTCTTACGGAGCCATCGGTCTCTCACTACCTGCCTTTCGAACCGAATTAGGATGCCTGGAACTTTCTTAGGCTTTGCCGCCAGCCTGTGACAAGCCTCAATGTCACAGTCACTGACTCGTCTACGCCTAATCACGTGGGCCACTTCATTAACCTTGGTAATGAGGTCTTCTTTTTTCGAGAACACCACGCCATGGATTTCTAGGTTTTTTTTTCCGGCTCGGAAATTCAAGCGCATCCAAGTCAGCGTTCAACTCTAGAAGCTGTTCGTTTGGTCGCGCGGTTTCAATTTTTTCAACCCGTTTGCGAAGCAGTGCAATCTCTTTGTCCTGGCTGTCGAGACGCTCCATTATTTCATCGAAGTGGTCGGACATGGTCTGCACAGATAATTCTATGTTATTTACCTTGCTCTCTCAGGGGCAACAAGGAGTCCAGCTTTTTACTCAATTCCGCAAATTCCGCGGCTACATTGAAGGTATCTTTGGCCTCGGACATTGAGCCTGGGCGGGAAGACGCCACTTTACATGTAGGGCACGTATATGCTTTGCGAGCGCTGGCACTTCTTGTTTGATGACTCTTCTCATGACAGAAACGCGCATTTCGCGTTTTTTGTTCGAGACCATTCACGGACGTCTATACCCATGGCACACCTCCCTTCACTGGGGCCATTTCGTTAGTCAGGTTTTCGTGTCGTTCTCGTCATCGAAAGTAAGATATACCATTTGACGCAGATGCACTGCTTGTAGCACCCAAGTTCCCTTCGCGGCGAGGGTTTCATACGAGTCCTTGTTGGTGTCTTCTTTGCACGTGGCCGCGCGACCGCAAGATGCGTGAGAAGCAGAAAGGGAATAGCCGACCGCAGCGCGAACTCCCAACAATGTTTTAACGTTCGCGTTCCTTTACGCGTCGCAGCCTACTATGACATGGATTGTTTTTAAAGCGGAAGGTTTTTCAGTGGGACCGATGGTGGTCTGTCAGGAAACTAATGCATTTCCCACAGACCGGTTGTTCGACCTATAGATGCTCTGACAAAATCTCTGAACACACTGAGCGTGCGAGAAACCTGGCTTACATTGCGTCAGAGTGGTTAGCACTTGAAAATGGCGAAAAAAGAACGGTTGCAGACAAGTTAAGGCAACACGTGCATCGGTCATGAAGGAGGAGTAAATTGTATACCTTTATCTCGTAAGCCACGTGTTACCGGCATACGTTTAGATCGTTCGTAGATGCGATTACTTAGTCAGCGAAAAATGTTCGAATGGGTTCGTTCTTCGACCCTACCGAAAGGGTTCCGTATATACGAATTAGGGAATACGGAGTTATACGGATGTTACGCCCCCAAGCGTAATGAATGTAGATATTAGTTCCACAAACACGGGAATTATATGAGTTCACACAATATGAACGTTTGGCACAGTTTTCGTGTTTTTATCTTCAATAATAAGCAAAATCACGCTCCGTATGTTTTCCCTATCTCTGTAATACGGATTCGTACGGACAATGATTTCGCGGTTCTAGTGATCATACAGACTTAAAACTTGTGTCAAATTTTCAATAAGTATGAGTTCATTTCATGTGCTTCTCAAAATCTTTCTGTTTTGTGGCGGCTTTGTGTATGTTAGGAATGTACTCCGCATTCCATAATTCCGTAAATACGGAACGGTTCAGAAGAATCGTTTGTTGTTTTGCATCTTTGAAGGGTTGACGATCGATTAGGCGCACTTTCAGCAAAATTGGGACGACTAGTAGCTTTCGCGCTTCCGTCAACTTTCTCTGGGAAGGGGTGGTAAATTTCTCGGTTGCGCCTTGGGGATACCTGCGTCCTCGCCGCACTGCCAAAACACCCATGCTTTGCCCTTGTTTCTAATAGCGACGTCAATTCCCCGTAGCGTGAAGATCATGTCCTGAGTTGGACTTCAGCCCTTTTAGGTCGCATTCATGTGTCACCAACAGGCCCAAACCTCGACCCTTTCGAACTTCATTCACTAAGTTTAGAAGGGGGACTTAATATAAGTTAGGGGTATGATATCCCTCCATAAGAAGTGAAGGCCTTGAAGGCAATTGAATGCGTGTTGTGTTTTTGCAATGAAAAGTTTATTCACTTTGAATGACCGCTGTCCATAAGTTTGCAGCATTCGTAACTCTATAGATACGCAATAGGAAGTAAATTAGAAATCCTGAAGGCAGTTGGACGCTTGTTGTGTTTTCGCAAAAAAAAAAAAAAAAAGGGTTTTTTGACTGTCGAACGACTGCAGTCGATAAGCTCATATGCTCGCCGTCCCATCCGCTACAGACTTGTAATGGCATTTGCATTACCACCGCTGCCCCAAATAGATTTTGGGATTCACCTCTCTAAACTCATGAATTGCTCCCCAGCAGTATCCTTGCTCTTCGGATGATTTCCTTGGCCGCCCAGAATCTTTTGAATCCACGCCGGCAAAACTAACAAAGACCCTTTCTTAAGAGAAAGATGGTTAAAACGCCCAGCTTTCTCCCATGCAACCTGAGTCAAAGTCAAAGTTCAAAGTTAAAACTGCTTCGACCGTGTCGGAATGGCTCTGTCGTATAGACGTCAGCTTTATGACGCGAGGAGGGACCCAGGTTCACTTCCGACCGCAGGAAGTATTGCTCTCTTGCGGCGCTTTCTGTGGCTTCGCTTGACATCATCATGTTTCTTCAAACCCACTGTGTAAAGTTGGCTTTCCTGCAGTGCGTTTCGGGGCGACATCGAATGCCATCAGTGAGGCATAGAAACCTTCGCTTTAATAAGCTTAGCCGCGCAACCATCCCCAGGAGCAGTGATAGAGAGAACTGGCCTGCTCCAGCAGCACACTCTTAATTAACAAGGTCAGTAAAAGGGTAAGTAACGGCCAGTATTTACTAAGCTCCTTACGAACCTTGCTTACCCCACCCCCTCCCCAGAACGGTACGTAGGCTCTGCAATAGCAACTGCTCATGGTTAGAAAACTTAACGGGTGTAGTAGAAAGTAGCATGCACTAGATTAGGGTCGTGCTTATGACTTGGTTATGCATGGCCAAGGTAAGTAACCGCACTGTAGCTCAAAAGGGTGTTACTCGCTATAGACTTTACTAGTGAAGTAGTGGTGCTTACTGCTTGCTTCAGTGAGAAACCCTGACTAGTGCTACACAGTTTACTACTTCCAGTTACTAAGTACTTAGTGGATTTTGAGACAAGCAACTTGTTAGTGTCCCGTTAGTGAGTGCCACAGCCTTTTTTTTTTAAGAGTGCAATACCCAGGTCAGCTCCACTGGAATTCCGAAATTGGAAGACCGACCGCGTACAGACTTCTCTTCCTCTGCTCTGACGTAAGGGAATGCTCTGACGCACGCAAACGCTTTTGAGCGCTTGTTGACATCTTTTCTGTAACTCTCACTGCTTGACAGCTACGCTGCCCGCAGCACCTAAAACTAAACGAAACAAAATTAAATTGCATTACTTTCTAATTCTCCTGACCCTATTGCGCGAGGGCACGCCACGAAAAAATGAAGCAGACATGCGACAGCGCAAGACGCTCTGTCGCCCCATTCTCATCCAGCTGCAAATGACCTCAAAACTCGGCGCGCTCAGGACGTGGAATGCGCAGCTGCGATAGGAACTTGCGAAACTCCAACAAAGCAGGGACCCTAAACCGGCATGCCCAGCTGATCCCTGTAAGCTAGGGCAATCCGAGCGTTCCCGTCGGCAGCCCGAGATAGGCAGAACGCCCTGTTTTCCTCATCGCAGACGCAGTACGACGGTAAATTAAACCCTCCGTCACACGGCAGATCTAATTGCATTTAGAGCAAATATCATTCACTCTAAATGTCATCAATTCGGTGATACACGAAAATACGACATTTCAGCTCATTCAGCAGCTAAATGAGTATCCTCGACAGCAGTGGCGCGCCACTGGAGAAGAAAGTTCACTAATAATCCAAAGAATACTGTTTCTAAAACCTGTTAGTAAACTTATATCTTACTCTTGATGTTGTTTTTTTTTTCAAATAAAGAAAGACAAACAAGTACTAACAAAAAGAAATCTCGTCCCCAACACGCGCGTTAACCAAATACGGATTTTTTGCAAACTTGTCTTGGCTGGTGATGTCTACTCACCTCACCTAAAACAGTGATTGTATTATTTTTATTTTAACAAATAATCCTTTGGTATGTGTTTAAAGGGATATTACTGTATAAAACATTGTAAATGTACTTGAATTATAACTTTGAGGTTTTGCGAACTCGCTAATCGTCACCGCTATCACTCTCCAATGACATTTGTTTTGCCGTGTAGACCGCATGGCCAAACCGAATCTCATTAACAGCTCAATGTCATTCACTTTGAATGACATTAGATTTGCCGTGTGACAGGGGTATTATACAGCCGCCATGACCTACTTCGAATGTCATAAATAAAATTTTACGCACGCGCAACTTCCCCCGGTCTCTTGTTCAACCGGAAAGCCGCGCTCGCATCACAGACATCAAAAAAGTAATTCTTTCATGGAACAGTTTGCGCGGCAGGTGCCGTTCATGGCGAGGTGACACTGAATTTAAGTCAAAAGTATATGCGACCAAATTAATTTTTTTTTTTTGAGCATTGGCGGTGGTCAGCTTTATTTCCACTCTCCTGATCTTAAAAATTGCTCCTATTGACATATCACAGACTACTCAATGCATATATATCCAAATGATAAGACGCATAAGCTTGAAGTCTGAATCATCACGCTTAAAAAAGGGTTGTGGCGTTCACTAACGGAATACTAACAGTTACTTGTCCCAGTATAACGACTAATGCAGCACTAGTCAGGGTTACTAACTGAAGCAGGCAGTAAGCACCGCTACCTTCACTAGTCAAGTCCTACCTGATAACACCCTTCCGAGCTACATGCGTTTACTGAATCGCCATGCATAACCTACTCATAAAGCACTACCTCAACCTAGGGTATACTACTTCTTACACCCATTTTATTTCCAAACCATGCAGTTGCTAGTGGCAGAGCGTGCGTACCGTTCCGCGGGCAGTAAGGTTAGTAAGAGTTAGTAAATACGGCCGTTACTGCCCTTTTACGACCTTTTTTTATTAAGAGGGATGTTTTCGTCTTGCAAATGCTACCGATTACTAACTATAATCTACTCCAGATGCATACCCAAGTGATCAGACGAATAAAGTTGAGGTTCGATTAACGTTTTCAGCGACGCGCGGCTTAGCGTGTGACCGCACCGGGACGTTCGTTTTCGATCGCACGCATTCCAAAGGCACGAGGAGCCTCCGAGTTTTTTCCGCGGGCATGAAAGTGCTCGAAATCCTAGCCATATAAGCTTCGCCTAAAAAGCATCCCAACGTCACAGAATCACCCTTCACGATCCAAGTTGCTTTAAAGCGGGTGTAAGGCTCTCAGGACTGATGGAAAACTTGAACTTAAAATACTAGGCTCAATAAATCCTTTCCGAGTACCTTTATGCTAGTTTCATGGTGAAAGGCCCAAATAAGGGAAAGTTCAGCAAGGAATTCCTGCTAAAAGACCAAAAGCAATCCCGGAGCAGCACCATCCCATGCATGCAGTGAAGCAGGCTGCTGAAAATCAACAAAGCATTACGTAAAATTTAACTGGGATATTTTCAGTTACATATTGAAAAACAACTTACACAAAAAGCACCTAGCCCGTCAGCCTAAATTGCCTTATTAAACACTTTATTCTTTATTTAAGAACTTTAAAATGAATACTGCGCGACCTTTTAGATGCCAAGCCCACATCACTTCAAAAACGTCTTGGCTCAATACTGCCCACAACCTTTCAACCAGGATTTGAAAGATGAAAAGCAACACTTGAAAACTTCTCTTTGGAGCAACAGCAGAGAACAAGTCACGAAGGCATCAAAAGTTCTTAATTGTGTATTTTCGCGCATTACAAAATTAAGTGAATACGACTTCGTAAAAATTACGCGCAAAATATTCTAGGCGGCTTTTCATCCATATATTGTTTCGAAACCGGGGCTAAGTATAAGAATGTAAAACCGACCATTTAGACATCGATGATGAGAAATGACATTGGCTCTAACCCCAACCCCCCAAAACATAGTTTCTTTTTTGCCAACGTAACATTATAGGTTTTACACATGATGTTTTAGCTAAATTTGGTGTTTGCACTTCATACAGAATTTTTTTTACTCGCTTCATGATTGGCTAAAGGCCAAATGATGACTGACATAAAAATTATCTGCACTGATTCGCTCATTCCTTCGTTCTCATTAATTAAGTGTCAAGCTGCGGTGTATTGCCCGATAGCTGAAGCAGTGCATTTGCGAGGTACCTGACAAAATGGCTCTCACACAACTGTCAAGAAGGGAATTGAAAACAACTCGGTGAGAGTAAACTTAGTAGGTCAAACATTTGATGGGAGTGCACTGGACTCCTGACCATGAACTGCTGATCATGCTTTAGAAGAGAGAGAGGAGAGAGAGCAGAGAGAGAGAGAGGGACGAGGAGGGAGGAGAGAGAGGAGAATGGCTCTTAAATATGAACTGGTAAGCTGGTTTAAGGTCGTTTCGCACCTTGCCACCAAGCCCCCACTTCACCCGTTCTCAGCCGTGGATCTCCAGAAGGGCGTCAGCGAAGTGAGCACTGCCGAGCAATTCTGCAATAAAATCATCACTCCACCCAGCAACGTTATGTTGTAGAAGGATTCCTTGCTTAAGCACAATTTGGATCCACTACTTTACCAGGCACAAACCATCACGAGTTGGAAAGATGTGTTCAGGGGAACTCACTTGATCACATTTCTATGGGACGGACTTACTCATTCACGTCCCACGGGTTTCACAAGCGTCGTCTACCGATACGCAAGGTTTTGCAAATTCGTAGAAATATTCATAACGGCTTAGTTGGCTTCTTTCAGAAGTGTATCACTTATTTACTGAGATAAAAATAAACAAAAAAAGCGCTATCGTTTATCCTGTTTTCACTAGATTGCGGTGGCTTTTTAGCAAGCACGAGTATTGTTTTTTTTTTAGTACTGAAGTGGCATATTTCTAAAATAAAAAATCTAGGCCGTTGGGAACATTGGTATTTATTTGTAAAGCTTTGGTATTGGTGCACAATGGTTTTTAAGCCAGTGGGTCCCGAAGTGGCAAGTCCCGTAGGAATGTTAACACGTGAGTCCCCCTTTAGCGCACATTTACAAAACCGCGCTTCATTAGAAACAAAAAAAATGTAAAAGAGCATCTGAAATAACACTCGCTAGACGATTATTCTTTTAAATAAATGCGCAATCACTTTCTACACCATCGACGCTTGGATAGCAAATTCTGTATGTCTGTGTACTTGCGGCTTAGACCAATAAGCAATGTCAGAAGACAGCCCCCTGTGCTGGGTGTCATCTTGTCAGTGTACCATTTCTGGCTGATTTGCCTCAGTGCAAACTTAAATGAGGCACCAAGTGTTTAAAGTACCCGCCCTTTCGACTACCTACACGTTGTTACGATTGAGCCTGCCTCTGGGCTTCGTCTCATCACTCCTCGGCTGTGCGGCGAAGCCACTACGTGCGCCTTCCAAACAAGCCCCACCATGTCGGTGACTCATGTTTTCACGTTTCGACAAAGCCCTGGTCAGACGCTTCGCTTTCGGCGCGTTTCAAACTTCGACGGTGCCGGCCCGGCGAGACACGTCGAGACGCGCCCACGGACACAGAGGCCCCGTGATCGCAGCGGAGTCCTCCTCTCTCCCCTCTCTCGGACTCAACGTGCGCCGATGCTACCGACTGCTCACGAGCTCTGGCAAGAGCGTTGTGTGGGTTTGTGACGTCCGTAGCGTGTGCACAAATCTAGATGGAACGCTGTTTTGACCGTTGTGCTTTTGGGTATAAATACGAGCCTCTCGAGCGCTATAACGAATTCCTGTTTGAGCAGTGAATCCATGCTGTCAGTCTGCTCGAGTCCTGTACTGTTACCTCGCCCGTCGGGGCGTTGTTCTTTGGCTTCGGCTCACCTCGCTATGACGTAAACAGTTACGTTAGCCTATGGCTTCTGGTCTTCTTCACGGCTGCAACAGCGGCTGGCCGCTCTTCACACCACGCTACCACACGTATGTCGGAGGCGACGGAGCTCGGCTCGGGTCGGCCCACCCGGTCGCAACAACGTGCGCTGTAAGCATTCTTAGAAGCATGGAACATTTACTGTGTCATGTACTAACCTAATTTTTTTCTTAACCACAGCCGTAAATACGAGAGTGAATGAGTGCATAACTTTACGTGCCCGAGACGCCGGCGAAGGAAGAAGGTAGGTGGGAGTTTACTTCATTCTTCGCCCCTCTGTCGGCGACCACGAGTCCTCCGGCACCTGGCGGCGTCTTCGGCGTCTTCACCACAATGCTCCAGAAGAATCATTCCAACAGGCCTAGCGTGCAAATTCGGCGAATGACGGGGTAGAGCATTCAATTTTTAACGAAAAGGGGCATATGCGCAGGTACACTGCGCAATGCAGAACGCCATTCCCGCCTTGCGTGTTGTCCCTGCACACATGCACTTCCTTTTAGTCAAACATTATGTTGGACTTCATCATGCGCCGAATTTGCACGCTTGGTTGGCCGCTTCAGTTCGCCATCCTGGAACCCTGTGGTGAAGACGACCTACGTGGACTTTTAGAGTGCGGACGGCCCGAAGCTGAATGTCCGGGTCTGTACTGAGCAGCACGGCAAGTTTATGTATCTGTGAGCGTTCCTGCACCAGCATGTACAGCTTACCAGCGTGCCTACTAAGCGGCACGCCTGCTTGCCAGCATGCCGGGGATTTCTGCTCGCGCCTCTCCAGAGAGAAAGCTACAACTTGGCGGCGTCTCCAGACAAATACCCACCCACATCCCACCCGCCTCCACCTCATCTTCCCCCACCCAACACCCTTCCCTCTGTGCTCACTCTCCCCAGCCCGGCACCCCCTACCATTATATGGCAGTGCCAACGAACTCCAGACTTGCCCCCGCTTCCCAACCCCACCTTCGAGCAGTGGAGGGCTTCCCTGGCCAGCCCGAACCCGGATATCCAGCTTAAGCTGGTGACCGGAGCACGGACGGCCAGCCGAAGTCAAGGCATCCCGGACTAGGGACGCCTTCCACGGGGCGAGGCCCACACATCAGCCTCTGCTGGATAAATAAAAATATTTTATTCTCTTCTCTCTCTGATGGTTGTCAAGGTTTGCGCATGTCACCCTAGAAATCTATGATGATGATGTTTGAATGTTAGTGGAGCAAGGCCAACTTACCCTAGAAATCTAAAAGGCTCGAATAGGCTGCCGAATACAGCTGCAACCATGGTTAAATTATGGCAACAGGTCAAACTCTATACAGAACCTATTTACTGCTTTTACACTAGTTAGCTGTGCTGGCTGTAGCACATTAGCTTTGCAGTGCTACTTGCATAGTATTGTCTCTTCATAACTGCTAAATGTCTCGGAGGGAAATAACCGTAAGCCCTATGCTAACGTTGTTTGGTGAAGCCCCGAAAGGCTATTTCCCTTGGGGGAAAATCTGAAGCGGTGGGCCTCCCATTCGTGAAGCAAGTGCACGTCCTATTGTTTCATAAAGAAACAGCATTGCTGCCTCGTGTGAAATGCTCTAACTGATGATTCCGAAAGTATTCCGTTTCCTGTAATCAGCACCTTTATGTTCAACAGCATGAGAACGTCCTGCCATTTAAGCGCTATTTCCGACGAAAACCCAGCGGTTTTGTTTCCGCAACATACTGTCACGAAGCCAAAGACGACCGTGACCGTCTCCTGACGTGACAGAACTGGCACTCTCTGAAAGCAGTTAGCGCCATCTACTTATATGCTTTAGCATTAAAGAACACTCGTCTTACCAACTGCTAAAAAGGACTCGCCATCCGACCTCGGTATCTTGAGGTGCAATCTCAGGTTGCAATTGTTACGGCCTGGGTTTGCGCCCAGACAATTTCAATTGTTTTCAAGCCATAATATTTTTTGTGTGAAAGTGTTCTAAATCAATTGTACACCTTTTCACGTAGATAATGGCGTTTCAGTATGTTTTAAGCTGCATTAGGTGCAGTAGGCAGCGTACCACCGTCTTTAATTGAACTTTTGCACCATGCTTGTAGTTCCGGTTGTGTACGGTTGGGGAAATGTAATGTCGCGTTAACTGTTGATCGTAAACAACAATGCACCAATCAGCTACGCTGTCGGAGGGCATCGCCAAGGCTATTCAAGACGACATAATATCATCAACCAGTTTCTTGGCAGCTACTGAAAAATGAAATGCGCGGAGAATAAAGGCGCGGCTGCTTTGCTCTTGATGAAAAGCTCACAAGACATGTTTTCAGAAGTGCACTATACGCTAAACTACACTAAAGCACTACACTACACTACACAGTACTACACTACACTACATCACTGAACTACACTAAACTAAACTACAATAAACTTGAATTAAACTAAAACACTGAAGGACGTGTTTACTTACACGGGGGTAGGAAATAGCACACCCTGTGGCATTCCATACTCTGAATGTTAATGACCAGCGAAGTTTTCTAGCCCACGACACAGAGGTGATAGAATTTGGAACAATCAGTGCAGACTCGTTTATTGCGGACTAACTACTATTACTAGCAAATGAAACTCGCCGTAAGCATACAGTTGTCTTTGCAGCCAATTTTCAGTATTTTTGCTAAGAAAGTTTCGATAAAACTTGAGTTCCAGCCATTTGCTATAACCATACTCCTGCCGTAGAAGTCCGTGTACTGAAGAAGGCGCGGGAATTCTGTAACTTCAGTAAAAAATATGCTGTTGGACTAGTTGGTGCATTGCTTAAGGAAAACGAGCGCTACAAACCAGGACAGAAAAAACGAAGAACGACCAGACAGATGCGCTTTCCAAGGAAAGACAGGGGTATAAGTAGCTTGTCTACAAACCCACAAACACACACCAAAAAATAAGAGATCTAAAAAGATACGATAAAAACAGAATAGCCACTGCTGAAGACAACAGTCACATCTTTTTATCGCATGTTGTCTAGGATCCGGTACTCATTAGAAAACAGGGATAGCGGTGCTTCACTGATACAGACAGCGCTGTTTTTTTTTTTTTTTGGCGAAATACGCTTGACGCAGTTCTCGCGCCACGCTGTCACGACTCTTTCCTATAATGATTGTTTCCGTCAGTCGCGGAAGGCATCCTTTGCCACACTCGCGGCAGTGATGAGGCAATACAGGGATGCAATGAGGCAACGCAGTGAGGCAATCACTGCCTCATGACGGCAGTGATGAGGCAGCGATAAGACCGTGGCGCGAGAACTGCGTGAAGCGTATTTTATCCAGAAAAAACAGCGCAGGCTGAATCAGTGAAGCACCGCTATCCCTGTTTTCTAATGAGTACCGCATCCCAGACAACATGCAATAGAAAGATGTGACTGTTGTCTTCAGCAGTGGCTATTTTGTTTTTATCGTGTCTTTTAAGATCTCATATTTTTGTGTATGTTTCTGTGTTTGTAGACAAGCTACTTATACCCCTGTCTTTCCTTGGAAAGCGCATCTGTCTCGTCGTTCTTCATTTTTTCTGTCCAGGTATTTAGCGCTCGTTTTCCTTAAGGATTCTGTAACGTTTGCCACTTACACCTTAATTAACTAATTATAACAAGCAAATCAAACTTACTTTATGATAGAGTCGTCTCAGAAACCTAATGCCATACCAATTGGGGGGAAAGCGTTTAATAAAACAAGAATTACGGCCTTTTTCGGTGACCATACTTCTCCCGTAGATGCCCATGTATTGAAAACGTGCGGGAATTGATTGATTGATTGATTAATTGTGGGGTTTAACGCGCCGACGCAACGCAGGCGATGAGGCGCGCCGTAGTGGAGGGCTCCGGATTACTTTTGACCACCTGGGGATCTTTAACGTGCGCCGAAGTCTCGAACACACGGGCGTTTTTGCTTTTCGCCTCCATCAGAAAAGCGGCCGCCGCAGCCGGGAATCGAACCCGCGACCTCGTGCTCAGCAGCGCAACACCTTCCACTGAGCCACCGCGGCGGGTCCGTGCGGGAATTCCGTAGCGCTTAGCACTTCACTGTGAAATAACTGCGACACACAAATGAAACTGAGAGTAATAATATGGTCATTTTAGCTACCAATTGTCTCTAATTTTTGTTCGAAAAGTTCCGGTAAACCAAGAGTTAGAGGCGTTTTGCGTTCAGCATTTGAAATAAAGTTAGCTGCTGTAAACAAAAATTGAATTTATTAAAATGCACCCCCCTTATTTCCGGTTACATTTTTCAAAGCAAGGCTCTCTAAGAGCACAAACCAAGTCTGGAGGCTTGGAAATGCTGCAGTAAGCGTTTAATCCTTAACTATGATAAATTTGAAATCTTTTGCGTGGCAAGCTCGATTCACGCCAGGAATTGACTCAAAACTTCCTACAATGCTTAGTCAGCATCTGAAAAATTAAAAGCCACAATTAACAAATTCCTTTGGCAGCCACAGGCGACAGCATGCAATAGATATTCAATTTTATAATAGCGTGTTTTCTCACATTTAAAAAAAATAAAGAAAATATGGTTACAAGAATATAGATTTATAAAAAATTTATTCGGATTTACAACTCCGCGCTTTGATTGGTTCGACGCTGCGGAATATATCGTTCAAACGTGAATGAGCGAAAGGACATCGACTGTACCCTTGAAGAAGACGTTTTTATGAAACACTAGGCATCCTTACACATGCTGTTTTTTATCTGAATTCGCTTTTGTGACTCCATACCCAACTTTATTTTTTAACTCGCTTCATATTTTCATCAAGGATAAATGATGGCTGACATTTCTAATACTGAGCTTGATTCCCGTGATCTCATTTACTAACTGACAAGCTATCCTGATTTGACCGATAGCTAGAGCAGTGCATGTGCAGGGTATCCGATAAAGCAGCTGTCACAGAGCTGTCAAACAGGACATTGTAAGATACTATGACAGAGTAAAACTTGTCACTCAAAACTTTGATGGGAAGGCCCTTGGCTCCTGACCCGAGCTGCTGATCATGCTATTGCACGATTCTCTGCTTAGGCACAATTTAGGGTGACTGCATCTCCAGGCACAAATCCTCAAGAGTTTGAAATGTAATTTCAGTAAAACACATTGTTGGAAAAGTTCTGTCATACTTGTTCTAAAAATTATAGCCCGATCAACACAACGACACAGAGGGAGGGCGGGACAAGCGCTTACTCTCAACGAATTTTATTTGATGCATCGTCCCAGCTAAATTCAGTCGTTTATCGCAAGGACCAGATGCAGTTGGACCCACGGGGACGAAATGTGAAACCGGCATGTTCAAAGCGAAGCTTCGAAATACCCGCCGCGGTGGCTCAGTGGCTATTGTTGAGCACGAGTACGCGGGTTCGATTCCCGGCCGCGGCGGCCGCTTTTCTGGTGGGGGCGAAGAGCAAAAACGCCCGTGGTGCAAATCGGCACACGTGAAGATCCCCAGGTGGTCAAAATTAATCCGGAGCCCTACACTACGGCGCGCCTCATCGCCTGAGTAGCGTCGACGCGTTACGTTACCCCCAGAATCAGAATCAGAAGCTTCTAAACACGCAATCTCGTTGCCGCATAGGAATGCAGGCGTGTGGCCAACGCACTGTTCATTCTTTTTTCGTGGTGTCAAAGGCATCTGGCAGCTGTCACTTTGGAAAGGTAGGTAAATCCCAGGGATAACAAAACCGCGCTAATATAAACAGAGGAAGAAAAAATATCATCTCTAACAACTTCTAGGACAGAACTATTTTTTATTTTATTTATTTACAATACTGCTAGCCCTTGCGGGCTGTATCAGGGGTGGGAGGTGGACAGGTGAACAATACACACTATTAGGCAAAAAACAAGTCCAGCCGTCGTTGAAAGTCCTGTGAGGATCTACATCCTGTAAACACCCCGGGAGGAAGCGCATTCCAATCAACAATAGATCGCACTAGAAACGAAAACTTAAATACATCCACCCGCGGTACATACGCCTGCACAACAAATGAGTGATTGGTACGAGCCGACACTCGCCCTGGGGGGCGCAGGTATATTCCGGGATCCAGTTTGTAGTTTTTATGATACAAGCCATAAATAAATGTTAAACGAGCTATTTTCCTACGTGTAGCTAATGGTTGAAGGTCAGCCCTAGAAGCAAAAGTGATACAGACTGTGTTCTCCTGTAATTTTAATAAATAAACCTCGCTGCCACTCTTTGGACTCGTTCAAGTTTGTTAATTTCAGTCTTAGTATGCGGATCCCAGATGATAGCTGCGTACTCCAGCGTTGGCCTAACAATCGTCTTATAGGCCAAAAATTTAACAGAGGGTGTTGCATTTCTCAGTTTCCTTCTCAGAAATCGCAGCTTTCGCTTCGCCAGTCCTGTAATGCGGTCAATATGCTTGTCCCACTTTAAATTGCTGGATAGAGTAACGCCTAAGTATTTAAACTCAGTAGAACTCTTAATTTCTCTATTGCTTATTGTGTATTTATAGTTTAGGGGTTTTTTTATTTGAAATTGTCATGCAAACAGTTTTATCGAAATTAATTTTCATGTCCCATTTTTCACACCAGTTATCAATACATCGAAGAACATCATTGAGGAGCATTTGATCAGAAACACTTTTAAAATGACAAAACAAGAGGCAATCATCTGCATATAACCTTACATCAACTATGTTTTAACACCGGAGCTGTTTAGACCGGGCACACCAAAAAACATCGAAGTGTGAGGGAAAGTGGCTAAGAGGCGAGGAGCCCACGATCGGGACTGCGCGTATCAAGAAAAAAATGTTTTAAGGGATTTACCGCATTTTTGCGATTATAATCACCCCCCCCCCCATTCTAAGCACCCTCCTCTACTTTCGGGAAAAAAAGTTGGCAAAAAAGTTTGAATGCAAATCTAACCCCCCCCCCCCCCCTCACTTTGGACATCGCGATCATGAAAAAATGGGGTGCTTATAATCGAGTAAGTACGGTAGTAACGTAATTGATCGGCCTAGTTAGAATTCCATGGTTCGTACAGTTCAGCGCTAAAAATAGACAGGGACTGCGAAAAGCGCATTTGTGCCGTGTCTTTTCGCAGTCCTTGTGTCTTTTTTAAGCTGAACTGTACGAACCGGGGTTAGGGAGGTCCCGGGAATCGAACCCGGGAGCTTTACTCCTTCAAATTGGAAGCCTAAACACTGCGCCACCCCAAAGGCCCGAGGAGTACGGGTAGGTGGAACAGTAACATGTGCGGACAATTGGATAGAAAAAAAAGTGAAACGCACGCCGATCAACGAACGCCCGCGCAGCTCCCTTGCCGTGGTTTGAACCGTGGCGACACCGACCGGAGCGGGCGGAAACTATAATGGAAAACTGTTCGCATGGCGACGCAGTGAAACATCCCCCTCGCGAGGGGCACGATCAAATGCAGAGCATTTCCGGGGACGCACGACGTTAAGTAGTTTGCGTTACGTTGATGTTGTTGCACTTGTGGCAACTGCTGACGAGAGAGCGCTCGTCAGCAGTAATTTGAATGAGTCAAGTATATAAGGCGCGTTCGTAGACT
Source organism: Haemaphysalis longicornis (assembly GCA_013339765.2). Taxonomy (NCBI): domain Eukaryota; kingdom Metazoa; phylum Arthropoda; class Arachnida; order Ixodida; family Ixodidae; genus Haemaphysalis; species Haemaphysalis longicornis. The sequence continues at coordinate 97,753,801 of CM023458.1, forward strand.
CCCATTCTGTGTCGGCTTTGTGGCGCAGTGGGTAGAGCACCATGTACATTGCGTTCCGCCCGCAGAGTCGAGGGATCGAAACCAGGCGCCGGATAGTATTTTTTTTATATAGTGTAGGGGGAGGGGTGCGGACTACGACTACGGACGCATACGGACGTCAACGCGGGTGACATCGTGAGTTACTGAAATGTTCTGCATTAAAAAAAAAAAGCGCTTCCCATGGTCACACAATCGAACCTTGGTCCCTTCAGTTATGAAAGCTGCGTCTATCCGAAAGAGCTCACCGCATTCCGGGCGCACAGCATTCCCTTTGGGGTCGTAGCGCGGGCGTTGGCTTTGGCAGCGGGTTCTAGCGCGCGCGGTCCACTTTGGAAGAGATGTGAAAGCCTGCGGACTTTTTAAAGCGATCTGTTACTGCCTATCATGGGGAACATTCAGCAGCAAGGTGGCAATCCATGTGAGGTGCATGCAACAGCCGGGTCTCCGACGAAAGGATGGGCCGTCAGCTTTGTATCCCCAGCCTTGCACCGCTAGCCCAAGCTGCGCCACTTTTTTTTAGATGCGAAGCATCTTATGCTCGGGCTGTGTGCACTGATGTGCACCGACTGTGCAGTTGGCGTACCCTGTCCTCAAAATCTCAACCCAGCCAAATCAAACTAGTCAAACCAGGCGGTAGCAAGACCTGACCAGTGTGCTTCAATATTTAATAACTATTTAGAATCGGTTTCTTCAGACCTTCATACTGCTCCCACTCTACCAGTATCGCATCCGTCGCCCCAACCAATGCCTGAAAAAACTGATCGCTCCAAAGGGCATATCCAAATTTTTTAATTCGCTCAAGCTTTCCTCGTGCGGCATGCTGTGGTATTACATACTACTTAAGGGTACCATTTTATTGTCTAGTGAAATCGTTTGCATAATATTTACTCAGTCATTAAAAAGATGTGACATCCCAGACGACTGGAAAGAGGCCCAAATTATTCGTACCTTCAAATCAGGTGACGCGGTAATTTCACGCAACCATTATACAGTTTCACTAACATGCATTCCGTGTAAGTATATATACTTCAACACATCATAGCCGCATGTGTTCTGTCTCACATAGAATCTATTAACTTCTTGTACCCTTGTCAACACAGCTTTCGCAAACTACTATTTTGTGAAACGCCACTAGCACAGTTCACGCATGACGTTCTTCACGAAATGGATTATAACCTTCAAGTAGATGCGCCATCTTTCTAGACTTCGTCAAAGCAGTTGACCGCGTTCGACATGACCTACTACTATCTAAGCTTACCGTCCTGGGCCTCCCTCCTAACATTATCACTTGGCTAAAACATTTCTTAGAAAACCGGAAACAATTCACCACCGCCAATAATTGCTACTCTCCGCTCGCCAATGTTATACTTCGGGCGTCCCCCAGGGTGCATGTCTATCCCATCTCCTCTTCCTTATCTTCAAAAATGACCTCCCACGTAACTCCGACAACTCCGTTGTTTTTTCGGCCATCCACAGCCCGGAAGACTGTGAAAACACGCCGCATGATCTTAACACGATTTCGTCTTGGTGTGAATCCTCACTCATGCCTCTAACTAAATGCTAGCTATTATCATTCACTCGCAAGAGCTTAACATCTTACTCTTACAAAATTAATTCCGCCCTGTCGACCGGGCTTCAACTTATAAATACCTCGGCGTACACATGACATCCTCTTCTCCTGGACTACAGCACGTGGAAACAATCTGCGCAGACGCGCCTCACGGGTATTGGCTACATTCATTGTAATTTGAAATCGGCATCACCGGATAAAAAAAAAAAAGCTTTTCTTACATTCATCAGGCCCAAACTCGAATACGCCTCTTCCATTTGAAACTCTTCACCAGCCTACCTTGCTAACAAATTAGAAGTTGGGCTGCCCGCTTCATGTCTAATCAATATTCTAACAACATTAGCGTGAGTGCACTAAAACAATCATTATCCCTCCCTTCGCTAGCTCCGTGTCGAACTACCTCTCCCCTTTGCTTAGGTCACTGTTTCTTTTATCGTCCGCAGCAGAGGCACCTGTTGTTAAAATCACCACTGAGAACGGCGTCCCGTCTGAAGCACAGTCACCCAATAGGTCGCACTTCAGCAATCAATAACTCCTACTTTCCACTTTTTCTAATACTTTGGAACACCTCGCCTAACGAAATCACTGCATGCTCAAACCACTCCGCTTTTCGCGAAAAACCTAATCTTTACATACAGTAAATCATTTTTTTATCACTCACCAATCACCTGTTCGACTCCGCTCACCAATATTTTGAACACTAAGTTATGATTCTGTTGCTCTATCTTGTGTGGAACGAATGATTCTGTCTGCCGTTCGGCCCACATTCCTCATTTACTGTATATGGTCGCCTTTGTTTATCCTTGCTTTGTTTTCTACCCGTCTCTGTGTACCATGTACGCAGTTTTTTTCTCTCTTTGCTGTGCTTTGCGTTTGCTTGTAATTTTTACTCTACCTTGTATTCATTGGTGTTAACTGCGTGCTCTACTCGTTATAACCCCCCCCCCCCCCCCCATTTCCCATTCCCGCTTATGTAATGCCTTCGTGCTTTTAAGGTAACAATAAATGATATGAAACGAAGGTTTGCGTTACGCAAATAGAGAGTTTTAGCAGTACGTTCGTTACGTTCCTTACGTTCGTTACGTTGCTACCGGGTTTACCGGGACCCGACTGCGCATGCGCGCGCACGTACCGGGTTCTTTCCGTAGAGTGAGACGGAAAACGTGTTTTAGCACTCCGTAGCGTCGTACCGTTCGTTCCGTGTGACGGCTGATTAGCCGAGTAGTTGCAAAAATCCGCACGCTAAAAATACGTAAATAAACAACGCAGTTTCCCCTAAAGCATTGCAAATCTAAAATAAATCGCGCCCGGCCGGACGCATTGTGAGGCAGGGGCTGCGGTGGCGGCGACGGCACCAGAGCGAGCGCAGGTGACGACATGGTCGCGCGCCGTTCACGTGGAGGAATGGCCTTGGCCTTGCCCGATTGAAGCGCTAGACACATGTACAATTGGTACACGCGATTCGTATGCGACTGATCGTTACGACTGTCACCACGACTAGTCGTACGCGTGAATTTGAGACACATGGCCCGATGCGGGTGTGCGATGCCTCGTCGGCGCCGCTCCGCCCACTGTTTTTGCACCATGGTCAACTACGACGATCGCTGAGCTGAATTTGTAGATTCCGCGGGTTTGTACGCAAGAAATGGATAAAGCAGGCAATCGTGAAGCGTTTTCTGCATCGGAAACAGTCCGCGCACACGCCGGTCGCGCCTGCCAGGTCGGCACACTCAGCGGCTCGAACCGGCGCAGACCACGGTAGCAACCGCTTGTCGCCGTTCTTTCGAATCAATCTGATCACTAAAACGAAGTTCCACCTGCGAGAAAGTAGGTGTTAGTGTGGTGAAAAATTGTGCTAGGGATTGTTCTCAGGGCTTATTTTAAAAGCGGCGATCAGATATATCTGCCGCGATGCAAGCATATGCTGACCGGCCGTGGATGCCGCGGCGCGCGGTGCGGCGACTGGCCGAGAGATGGCGATACCTGCCTCGGAAGCATCGAAACAGGCTACGCCGATGTCTCGGTCACCGATCGCTCACGGCAGTTGTAGCTCAAATAAAGTTTCACATGCGAGAAAGGGATAGTGTTACGGAGTGTCATTCGCAGTTGCACAGACAGCGGCGATCGCCAGGATGCTAAGCCTAAAGTTCTCAACACCCGAGCAAGCCGGTTGCGGGCTCCGGATACGGTAACACGGAAGCAGAGCGCCGGGATAGACGCCGGCCGCGTACGGAACAAATGGCGCATGCGCAGTCGGATCCCGGTAAACCCGGTAGCAACGTAACGAACGTAAGGAACGTAACGAACGTACTGCTAAAACTCTCTAATACCGCGCCAAGACACCGCGATGTCTGTTCTTCACATTGAAGCGCGCGCCGCTTTCCATGCGCGCTCACATACTGATCCAAGATCAGCCCGTGCGAGTTTGATGTAGCAAGGAGCTCCAATGTAGTAATTTTCTTGGGCGACTTTGCCAGCTTGTCTAATGCCGCAGCCTCTGCCGCCTTACCGTTGTGAAGATGGAATTCAAAACTCGCGCGTTACTCTCTGTCAAGGTATGCACTTGAGGGACAATGAAAGTTTACTCGTCAAAAGTGTTTAACCTTTTTCAATTTTGTTTAACTTTTACGCATGTGCTATTAAACATTTATTACAAGCCTTACGTTTTTCTTAAGAGATTGGTGGCTGGAGTCGGGGGTAAGAGCAAAACAACAAGCACGTGACGTTTCTTTTCAGTTGTTCCCGCTGTCTCGTATGCCAAATTTGAAACTGTCATGTAATACTGCGAGAAACTATGCTGTCAGTAATAGATAGTGAGAAGAACAAACGCGTGTTGTTTGGTCTTAGCTAATTATGCGTCTGAAATATTGGGCTTGTGTTGTTGTCAATGGTGAGGACCGTAGGTAGCAGTGAGCGTCGTGTCGGTAAAGAAACAATGGAGGGAGAAGTAACTTGGAGCTTCTACGCAACATTCTTCAAGAGGACAAGAGATGACAAGGTGCGGGAGAGTGCTTCAGTACCTGAACAAACTTCTAGGTATAAGACACCGACAGAACAACATTGTTTTTACGTTTTTTTATATACCCGCACGCATGCTCTCCTATTTACCGTCATGGCCGAATTCTTGTTTGGTAGAAATCGTTTTTATCTTTTTGTTTCCAACGTGACAGCTTATTTTGTTGTCTTGATGCAGGCAGGAAAAAAAAAAAAATACCCGAGCTGCCGCTGGGTTTTGACCGACTGCCTTGGGTGTCATTTGGAGCTGGCGGAATGCGGAGTTGGCGTCCCGTTTTAGTTCGCAGGTAAGTAGGAGTGTGGGCTCCGAGTACACGCAACTCCCATGCATGGCTTGGGATGCAATCCAGCAACAACAATGTGTTGTAATGCAGTAGCTGTGAATACGAGTATACCCTGCACGCGAGTGAGCCAGCGTGCGCGCTACAATTTCAGCGAGGTGGTATTTAGCAATGGTGACGTAGCGGCGCCGTGTGTTGTTTTTTGTCTGCAGGTCCCCAGGGTGCAATCCCCATTCTCCTCTGGCGGTACTTATTAGAGAGTTTTCGCAGTCCGTCCGTTACGCACGGCTAGGTCAGCTGGTATACTCCCCACGTAACCATGGAAGAAGAAAAATGTTAGGAGGGAGCATGACGTCAGGCGGCACAGCTTTGGCAAGCCAACCTCCTCTGACGCCGCATTCTCCTCTCCTCGGGCTCCTCCCGCGCAATGCATTATCGATGAAGCACCACTCTCAGGCCCGCGGTAGCATTTAGTGGCTCCGGCTGGCTGCCTCCATGCACGTAACCGATAATTGTGCCACTAGCGCCAGTTTGTCCCCTGGTGCTTGGTAGGCCAAACTGGCCAACTAAAAAACAACAAAAAAATCACTGATGCTGCTATGGCAACGCTTTCGTTGATGCGCGAGGAGGAAACGCCGTGCTGCTTATCGTCTGCTATGGTCTGAACGAGCGCGCCTGTCTTTGTGTGCCGCAAGCGTGAACAAACACCGCTTGCATTTTGCTTTTCAGATAGGGTTGCTGCTGCACATCTTGTTTTCGACAGCTTTCAGTTGCTAATTTGCTTGGACTCTCAGCATGTGCAGAAAACATTTGTTTGGATATATTTCTTAGTTTAATACGCGTGAGGCAGCACGCCCTGAAGCGTGGCAATTTTGTTTGGGGCAGAAAAAGTAGTAGGCGGGAAATGTGGTTTATTCACTGATTTTATTAGCAACGTATGGCAAGCGAAGTTCAATACATACCACAAAAGCACATAGCTGTGTATCTTGTATAGTAAGTACAAATGTCCGCATTCTGTGTCGGTTACACAAACATAACAGAAATCTTCGTACAATTCGTCGTATACAGAAAATTGCTGCAGAGGTCACCGCGTTCATTTGCTGTACACAATGCAATTCTACAGAAACGATGTTTCATAAAAACACGCGTTTGTGAATAATAAAATGATTACTACGTCAGATGACCAGCTCATTTCGCCACCATTAGCAACCGCTCCATATTCTTGTTCTTGCAAACTTGCTAGCCCAAAAAAACCCTTTATAGCTCGCGACTTTTCTGCGTAATTTCGCCATACATCACACTTGGTAAATGGAACAAATACCACCATGGATATCAATAAACACGTAAAAGCGAAACAAATATTGAGAGTGCAAACAAGGTACAAAAAATGTGTCCTAGCACAGGTTGAAAAGCGAAGCGCCGCTCTGCCGTCGCGCAGGTAACACGGAATGCTAGCGGTCAGCTGCCACGTAAATAATTTTTGGGGCTTCTTTTGTGCTAATAAGCATTCAGAGAAACAGATCGTCGGAATGCTCTAAAGCCAAACCAGTTCGTCGAAGAAGCATTTAGGCACATTAGGCGAACACAATTTCCAAGCTTTTCTCTGGTGGAAAGAAAATGAAGAGCAACCACTCACCAAACCGATACCGGAGCGAAATTTCCGTCTGCGTGTCCGCTGGCATCAATCGGCTCATGAGAAACTGTCGACAAGTAGCTTCACATGCTTACAACATTATGGACAAATGCGTTGTACCAAACAAAAAGAAATTCACTGTAAAGCAACAGCAGAAGATGTTTCGGTCCGCCCTGCAGCTTTTTTGATAAGGATAGCGCTTGCTTCTTCATAACTTGCACTAAATCAAAAGTGTGCTGACCTGCATGCCGTCCGCTGGGAAGCGGAAAATTTTCGCTGTGTTATTCCTTCCCGAGTTGTCGCACCGCACAGCATCGAAGCACGCGTTGTGTCCTTTTCTCAGTTTCTCTGACATTTTGAGCCCGTTAGCACTCGCAGACACCAAAATTTTCACCTTCAAGGCATACTACAAAACTTCTACACGTGCACACAGTGAAAGCGGCAGGAGCAGACGTACAGGATGGCAGCAGAAGAGATAAGAGCGAAAGCGCCACCCGTCGGCGCAATGAATGAAGCAACTAAATAAATAAATAGGGTGCCAAAAAAGGAAACAGCCAAGAACACATTTTATTTCTACACACAATGGAATCACTTTACTTTATTGCTGGGTATGTTGTAAAGAAAAAGCCACATATGCGAAGTTGCTGAATTTTCGCTTGGCTACCAGCGTCATGGCGGCACTTAATTTTGCGATACCGAAACTAGCCGAAGTTTCCGGCCCCTGCGTTACGTTCGTTACAGTGTTTCCGGGTTGACTGGGACCGGTCTGCGCCTGCGCTCGCGGAAAGGCGAGGAGGCGCGGACATGGCGAAGGCAGGCGCGCGGAACTAATCCCCCTACCACGACGAATGCCCAAGTGCCCAGATGGGTGCCGGTAAACACGCTAGCTACGTACACGACGGAACGGACAGACTGCTAAAACTCTCTATTCTCACTCGGGCCGTCAATGTCGTACGTTTGTTGGTCTTCCCTATGCCCTCTGACCAATGTTTCTTTCAGATTTTTTGCCATTTCTGGGACACCTAACCAGCCCTACGGAGTGCCTTGCTGAATTCATTTGATCGATGCGTCTCATTTTGTTATCTCGCTCACAGATGGCCATTTGGGGTACGCAGTAGCTTGTTTACCAGCTTGTAGTGTCACGTTAGTGAGCATTCTAATTTCGTTGCTTTGTGACGCGCTGGTTTCAAAGCACGCAAGGGAAATAAGCTTTTGGAAGTCACGGTTGATGCAATCTAAATAGGGCTTTAAGGAATAGAAAAGAAATTCCCCGGGGGCATCGGTCTGCTTACGGGCCTTGAATTTCATGTGAAAACATTATGGCTTTCCGGTCCAATACTTGTATGAAATATCTCCTTACTACCACATTATGTTTGCATCGCTTTTTCTTGCTTTCATTTCTTCATCTGTTGCCACGGCAGACTGGCGACACTTCACGCAACGGCTTCCCCTAAATGGCTGCTCTCCGTAGCAAGGGAGCACCTGTTTTACTTGCGCTTACCTCTCACGTGATATGACGTCAGTGCCACGTGCTTTTTGCTAACTCTGGCTGCACCACTGGCTATGCTACGAGGCAGTGCGTACAGTATATGCCACATCTTATAGCGAACCCCATTTTAGCGAAATCCCAGTTATAATAAAGAGACAAATCTTCGTTTCCCGTCACCGTTTGTATACATTGATTTTATGTCCAGATATAGTGAAAAACAGATATAACGAAATGATTTCTGTTTCCTGATGTGTGCGCTATACACGGGCTGGACTGTACTCTGCATGTTCAGTCCTCACACGAACCTAAATCTTTATTTACATTTTATTGCGGCGCCCGTCTTCTAACCATACAAGTACTATATCAGTGTATCTTTGCACAATGGGGAACTTCAAGGTGAACTGGATGCAATTTTTATCTTGGCCAAATTTATTTTCAACGTACAGTATGTGCCACCGAACCAACTTAAACGTGACTGGCAGCCCTGTGAAACGCGTTGTTAATCAGTTAAAAACTTTGGAAATAGCTCTGCCGCAAACGACGCTGCACCTGCCAGTGGATTGCGCAAACTGCTATGAAGTGGAAGGGACATTGCGGCCGGCCGGGTGCTTGCTCCTCCGGCCAGCCGGGAGAATCGGGGTTGAGTGCCGCTCAGTGCTCTTCCCCTGGGGCTGCTGTAAGCGGCAGTGGTTGCGTGCAGGCTTGCTCCGGCTGGCCGGCCGCTTACTTGCTGGATGCAACGTCGGCTCAGCTCGGCCGTAATGACCACGCTGTCCTCAATTTTGGTTTCAAGATTGTCCATTTTTGATGGTTGTTCGTGCCAGGCAGGCGTGTATGTCAGCTATCACATTTTGCTACTCGCTGTCTCTTTAGGCGCACTATATAAAAATTTTTAGCGCAGTTGGCGTCTAAAGCTTTTGCCGTTGAGAAATCTGTACACAATTTCAGCAACCTGTCGAAGTAATTTAAGCCTGTGGGACTTCTGTTTCCCTTGCCGTTGCCAACCTGTTCGAACATTCTGGACACATTGGGGAGGGAGACCATTGAGGACTATAACAAGCCCTAACAAGCAGTCGCACCCTTCAAAACGGTCACCTCTTGCACTTATGGCTGTCACCGAGCAACAAGATACTGCTGCACTGGGAAAGCTGCAAGCACAACAGAAGTTAATAAAGGCATGTTTAGGGCCTAGTTGGTACAGTCTTGAATTCGATAATAACGTGCGCTGCATATTTGGACGGGAAACACGGGCAGTGAAAAAGACAAACCATACGATGGTGCGCAAACTAGCAACTGGTTTATTGAAAGCTTTATCGTTATTTATAAGCATGCGATGGTGAGTGTGCATTAATAGGGGTAAACATGATACTTCTGTGCGCGTGCGCTCATGTGCAATGGGACTTTTCTTTCATCATTTTTATCTCTTTTTCTGTGAGCCCTATTGTGGGCACGCTGATACATTTCTCAGGTTCCACACACAGCATACTGGAGGCGTCAATCACTTCCCGAACCCTTCGGTCCTTCGGGCGTGACAGCACACTTGCTTGCTTTAGCTTGGGTTCACATCCGCATTTTGAGCAGTGGGCTGCAAGGTGGCCTGGCGATTGTAATTGATTACAAGCATTGTTGTGCCCCCGCAATCTTTCATTTAAACATCGGCCCGTTTGTCCAATGTAGGATGCGCCGCAGGGAAATGGAATTTTGCAGACAACTCCAACTGCGCAGTCGACAAATTTGTTGACGTGCTTTACGCCACAAGATCCCTGCCCTTGTGCGTGTTGGTTTTGTGTTGGTTGGTTCTCAGCGCCTTCAAAACTAAAGGCAACGTGCAAGAAAGTGAATCTTGCACGATTTTTCCAACTACACCAAGGGGTGTTTGAGCCAGTTCTCACCTCAAATTGGGGAGCCTTGTGAGTGCAGGGTTGAAGATTCGCTTAATTGATGGAGTGAACGTGTGTGCACTGTGTTTGAAAAGTGGTGCCATTGGGATGATAGTAAGTTTGGAATTGGAATGCACAAGCAACTCCTTAGTTGTATTGATGCCTGGTCGTTCTCATGGTGTATTCGGAATAACGTTCCGAGCAAAAGCATCGTTATCATGAAAAGCATTCACTACAAACCATTGCGGCACACAAAAGCATCACGGCATTGCTATGTCTTTGATGCTGATTTGATTGATTGATTGATTGTGGGGTTTTAACGCGCCAGCGCAACACAGGCAATGAGGCACGCCGTAGTGGAGGGCTCCGGATTAATTCTGACCACGTGGGGATCTTTAACGTGTGCTGAAATCTCGTACACGAGCGTTTTTGCCTTTCGCCTCTATCAGAAAAGTGGCCGCCGTGGCCAAGAATCGAACCCGCGTCCTCGTGCTCAGCAGCACAACGCCTTAGCCACTGAGCTACTGCGGCAGGTGCTATCTTTTTGAGAGCCTGTGGAATTAAAAAAATGTCATTTGATGGCGCTAACCTGGCAGGTCTTTGCTTCAGCTGTACTTCGGACTATACACGTCGATATCGTTTGTGTAGCTTCTGAAAACAATGTTTTGCTTTTTGAAGTATAAGTGAAATTGCAAAGTATTTTTAATTTTTGGATGTCGTTATCTGGAAGCTACTGCTGTCGGCACTCCGGCGGCGACAGGGTCGCATGTTCTCTCAAAGCAGCTTTCAAAAGCACATATCTGAATGGCTTCTCGAAAAACTGAAAATCAAGCTTTGCTAAATTACTTCAGGTACGCTTTTGTGACGGTTTTTTTTTTTTTTTTTTTTTTTGTCAAATTTCCAGTTTTCGAAAAAACATATGAAGTTCAGTCTTGGCTGGTCTGGAAGCACACATTTGTCTATCGAAAAAGAAATGTGAGAGGAGTGTAGTATTTTTAGCTTTTATCGCCCCCAAATATTTTCTATTTTTAGATCGACCAGTCGTGGAAGTTGCCACTCAGAAAACCGGTGCCGAACTGATATTCTTGTGTGATAAACACTTTTGAATCAAGTATGCATTTCAAAATGTGTATTCAGTACTCGGGCAGAAAACTGACGGCACTACTTTATTCTCTTCAATGTTTACATTAGGAAAGCTGTTCCTTTTCCCATTTCTTTTAAAGGGAGGACTTATTGCCTGATTGCGAGAGAAGTAAACCTTTCTAAAGACTGTCCTTCTTGTCGTGGTAACTCACTAGCTAAAGCGTTGTGTTGCTGAGATGTGGGTTTGATCCCGGCCGCAATGGCTGCTTTTGAGATGGAGGCGAAAAGTTGAAACGTGTGTGCGTTGAAATTTCAAGGGCGCAAACAGCAACCCCAGGTGGTGGTCAAAATTAATCCGGAGCCTTCCTCTATGGCGCCCCTCATAGCCCAGAGATAGGTTGATCGTGTTAAATCCCCATAACATACCTGCAAGGTTTCCCGAATTATCCGGGAGATTCCTGGATTTTGATGGTCTTTTACGATTGTATGGTCGAAACAAAACTCTCCCGAATACACACCACACCCGTGTTTGGTTTAACCTTTCTCCCAGTCTAGTCACATTGCGCTGGAGCTACCTGACAAGCCAATCACGTCCTACACCACTGGACATCGTAATAACTTATAAAGCATAGTTGTCAATGCATGCAAGTTGAACTGGTCAGTACCACAAAAACTGAATGCGAGAGGCAGTTCAGCATGGTGAAACGAAATTGCGCCCTGTTCCGAGCATCAAGTTCTGGCACAATCCGAGCTAAGTCGCGTTCTTTTGGCGAAGTGTAGCAGGAACGAACATTGTTATGCTCGACAGTATTCCCAGGGCTTCTTGAAAAAGGCGGCGTCAGCCGCATCGAAGATTTAGCAGCTGACCAGTGGTGTAGCTTGTTAGTAGTTTGGACGAAACAGTTAAGCTTCTACTCTGCTGTAACTAAGTTAGAAATGCATGTAAATGTAAATTATTCCATTCTGTTGCTACGCGGCGAACCTGGCAGGTATGCTATAATTTTTTATAAAGACTGTCCGTCAATTTGGCAAAGCCTTAATTCACCTCCATTCCTCTAATGCACCTTTTGAAGGGGCCATGCAGACAAAAGTTCGTTTTATTCGAAAGATTTCGTGTTTTATAGTGCCCCCAGTGCTTGTCTGGAAGCAATTGATGCTTTATTCACTGGAAAATTAACCAATTTATGCCAAAATTTTGATTCTCCCGTTAAATCGTGTGTTTTCAGCACGTCTGCAATCACACCACAAGAACAGGTTTTCAAGCTGCTGTGGAGCCCTGTTTACCGTTAGTCAACCTAGATTGCGCCAGCATACCGCGGCAGGCTGTTTTCTGCCTTTGCTTTGTTTTTACCAGTATTTGTACCTAGCTTGTTTTTGTTAAGGTAGAAAATAATCTTTTGTGAAACATTGTGTAAATATGGTCACGTAAGACATCGTCGCTCATGCCAATCGGCCAGTGTTACGCCAAGCAGCAGACTTGTTTTCAGTGAGAACAACAACAAAATTGCCGTGTATTTGTATTTACACTGGTATCGGGTCAGTAGCCACCAGGCACATAATCTGTTTGACTGGAGGTACTGAAGTGGCGCTTCTTGAAATCTCGCTGCATGCCGTCAGCTGACTTGTGCTTGCGTGCAGAAGCAGATTGTCGACGGCGGTCTTTTTCAGCCATACGCTTCGTGCTGGGAAGCCCAGGGTTGAGGTCCAGTTCCTTCGGAATGGCAGCTGAGGCTCTTTCGTTGCCTGTGTTGAACTCCAACACCGCCTCAGCCACAGCAGCTTGCACGGTGAACAGCGACGCGTGCTTTTCCTTGGGTGCCAGGGCCCATATCATGGAGTGGAGGGACTCGTTTTAGTTCTGCGTTTTGCCTTGCAGGCAGCGCTGCAGGAGCTTTTCGTCCGAAAGGCGCTCGTACACAGGGAGAAGAGCTGCACACGTGATGGTGGCAGGTTGTATCTGTGTTTTGGTGCGGGCTCCCCCTTCTCCTTGGCAGCGTTCTACCGGCACCATGAGTCCGGGCCTGGTGGGCACAGGCTGTGGTTGGACGTGGTGTCGTTTGAAGTGATGTGGTGGTAGGTGGCCATCGCCGCTTTGTGCATGGCCCTGACGATTTCAAAGCCCAGCCGTAATACGAACTCAGCTTAGTGACAAGGTCGCCAGTTAGCCGACCCTTGCCACCGAGCCTCTCAGATGCTGAGCCCAGTACCTTTTTGCAAGCAGTTGCGCAGGGAGGTTCCCATCCTCTTCTTCTACATGATTGACACAGTCTTTCCTGGTAATTGGAACAAAACCGTACACTTTTGCATCCACCAATCGCAAAGTAAATGCGGCTGTCACCGTCAGGACAGAATTGTGGTGTACCTCAGGTTGTGCCGCTGCAGTGACCTCTCAAAGAGGATGAGACTGGCCTCCACCACCTCCATCTCACCAGCCTTCTTTTGAGTGTTTTTTTGACAGACAGATTGTCTTTCCAAGGCCTGGTAAGCAGGGTGCCTACCTTCTGGCCCGCGCTCGCACCCCCCAGCACAAAAAGTTGCTCAAGACGACGAAGTCCAGAAACTAATCCCGTAAAGAGTCGATGACCACGCCGACGCCAATGTGAGACGAGTGGCCTCGCGTCATCCAGGACTCGTCATATGTAACAAATGTTTACCGGGGTTCCCCAGTTGCAGGTCGTCGTACAGCTTTTCACTGATTGCCACTTGTTGGCCATCACGTTGTCAGCAGCACAAGTCGCAGCGGGCCACAAGCTTCTCCTTCACGTAGCCTTGCACACGTTTTTGGTGTGCAGCCCGCGGTGAGAAATGTTCATTTGTAGCGAACACATCGATCAGCGCGGTTTGGCGATTCTGTCGTCTGCATCGCTCGCGCGGCGAGAACGTTCACGACAAACGGATTCACCTTCTTATCACTCTTCACGCGAGAGAGCTCCACTCCGAGGCATATATCACCCCGCACGTCGCACACGCGTATTACCAATCTTTATGGAAAGGCCGTACGCCCGCTCGCCTGTTGTAAATGGCACGCTGTCACCGCAAACCTGCACTTCACAACCGACAGCAACATGTTGACGCAGTCCAAACTTGCAATCGTGAAGCTGCTCTCGTCAGTTGGTCTGGGAGGAGCGTCGTCTGTGCTAGTGACCAAGTTTGATTTCCGTTCAGTTGCAGGAGTTGGAGAGAGCGCTTTCAACTGTTCTCGGGCAAACACCTCTCTCTGCAGCACATCTTCGTATTGCAGCATTACTGTGTCGCGTCGAATACGCCCGCTTTCCGACGCATTTCCGCTGGCTGGTGGAGCCGTTAGGCCTACCTCGTCAACGAAGGTTTCTGCGCAGCTCGGCGCGGGCAGCGCGTCAGGCCCGGCGCTTTCCTCTGCAACTGCAGGACACTTTTGGAAGTTGTACACTGACCGCTTCCTTTTTTTCCCGAACTTGTGTCTTGTAGCAAACTTTCGCTCAGGGTTTGGCATCGCTCTTGGCTTGTTGTGCGAACACGATAAGCAAGATGGAGCCGCCTCGGACGCGCTCGCTACCACAGCAGACGACGCACGTACTAGGCTCTACCAATCAGGAAGCAGCATTTGGTCACGTGCTTTCGTTCAGCGAATAGGATTGCCAGTTGTGGGGTTCTTTTGGCACCGTTTTTTTATTCAACCAATGGCTACACGGAGGCGTTTGGGGCAGGAAAATAAAGAAGAAAAGGCGCTCTTTGAAACGGTACCGATGTAACCGCGATCCGCCATGCAGGTCGACCGCCACACCAGGTGAAAAACTCGCCGTTTTCGCACCGGCTTCAATGAAAATTCAGCTCCCACGCGCGTTTTAAATCAGTATCTTGTTGTAAATACTGGTTCACGAGTCACGAAATTTCGAACACAAGTAGATTAATAGTTGCAGAATTCGAAAATCTTGTTTCCAAAAAATCGACTTTTTCGCGATTTGTGGGCCGCTAAGACCTGTGTCCCCCTTTAAAAGTGGTTTCAGTGTGATTCTAACAAGGCAGTCTTTCAAATGAACCAAACTTGTGTTTTGTCCGCATGTCCCCTTTAATGTAATACGTTGGTCTAACAGCAGTGTTGTTGACTGTAACGTTTTCCCTGCAGGAAAATTTTCTTTGGCTGAGTGAAGTGGACTGTTCCACATTCAAGGAGACGACGGGAGGCATTCTTCAGCGACCATTAAAAGGCAAGAGTGCCTACTGTTGCTCGAGTCGGTAAGCTTCCCACTCCCCACACTGCTAAGTGCTGCGAAGCAAGGTGGGTGGGTGACATTTCTTGAACAGCCTGGCTACAACTGACGCACTTCACATTATAATGTGCCCGGAACGGGCTTTTGGTGCGTGCCAGGCGCATGTGCCCAGCGAAACACTGCTTAAAGGCAGCCAGTGTTTCAATGAGCAGTCGGGAAGATGAATTTTGGTACCCTCTGTTGCCACGGTCGGGCGTATTCAGCAACCAGGAGCAGTTTTCCTTCTTGTATTATGTACGTATAATGCGGAATATAGGTCGAGGCGGAATATAGGTCGACCCCCTTACCTTGTAGCCGAAAAATGCAAAAAAAAAAT
This sequence comes from Haemaphysalis longicornis, assembly GCA_013339765.2. Classification (NCBI taxonomy): domain Eukaryota; kingdom Metazoa; phylum Arthropoda; class Arachnida; order Ixodida; family Ixodidae; genus Haemaphysalis; species Haemaphysalis longicornis. The sequence continues at coordinate 97,769,357 of CM023458.1, forward strand.
AATTAGGTACCAACCATTGTTTTTTATTGAGACCAACTTGTTTCGTCTCAGATTACTCATTTAAAACTGTCTGAAGTATCGTCGGACGACTGCTTATGGCTCGCTGTCGTCCACACAGCAGGTCGTCCTCGGTGCAGTCCAGGGAATTGCTTGTGCAGCACTTAAACACTCGCAAGACCATGTCATCGTGAAGCGAGTGCAAAGCATGGGACACTCGTGTGCAGACCGGAGCGACAGCCAGTCTGTGCTGGCGGTCAGCAAACATCTTGGGCTATCCATTCGTAGAGACATCGCATGACGCTAGCGGACAAAATTTGCCCCTTTGTACAGCAGCACAGGTGCACAGAGCAGCGCCCATGAAACGAGGCCTTCCGACCGTTGCATACCGAGAGCTGCCCCTTCAGCTAACGCCACTAGCAACACTTCTTTTAGTGATACTGAACTGGGTAAAGGCGGACACATCATTGGCCTTGGAAAACCCCCAACTTTTCTTTTCAACGCTGCTGTAAACTGGCACCAAGTGCCTAAACTCATTTTGAGCAAGAAGAAAATAGCACGCACACATTCGCCGACAGCGAGAGAAGCAACAAAATAAAGATGGTGGTGGCGATGGTGCCTTTGGGGTTTGGGTGGGCTCGATGGGCTGCCCGGTCGCCAGATGACAACTGCCAGTGACTGCAATATAGGTCGAGGGGTGACTTTTCGTCAAATTTTTCTGTAAAAAATCTCGACCTATATTCCGCATTATACGGTAGGCCCTTCATGAAATGGTTGGTAAGGGGTTCAAGTAGTGATCGCTCCGTGAAGAAGTGTCTTTGGGTTGAGTTTGTTGCACGGCATTTTTGAATGCTGTTGAGCGATGGACACAGTTGAGGTGTACAGCTACTGTCTAATCTTGCAGCAGTGGAACTAATTAGCCAAAGAGTGATTTCAAAAAGTGAGTGATGAATGTTCACAGTAGGAAACGAAGCAACAAAAACTTTTGTTCACATTTAGCTAGAAAAGAACTTTGTTATCCATGATTGGGGGCCCTCGTTGAGTGTGGATGCAGAGACTTTGTGCCGGATTTTGATCAGCTGCAACACGTGAATGGAGTAAGTCATCTCGCTGTTGCTGAAAATATTCCTTCACTTTGATGCGATCACGCACTTCCTGCGAAGTCAGCGCGACTTTTTGCGGTTCACTTTCCCGGTCACTGTCAGCATCTGAAGACAGTTGTGGCGTTCACCTCTTGGTTTGTCAGTTGCTCGTCATCGACAACACAGTCGTCAATTGGGATGAAATTGGAGAAGCTTTCTGCCCCGAAGGCCTCCCTGATTCGAAGCCATACTGATAGTTTTTTATCTAGGCCAGATGACTCTTGGGAGGCAGTGTTACGATTCCTCAGAAAACCGGCCTTTCTAAAGGCGCTCTTGATTACATCAGCTTTCGGCTGTTGCCAAATGCTCGCCAACACTTAGACTGGAAATCTGACGTCTGTTTTCGGTACCTGACTGTTCTAAATGTCGAAGCGCAGGCATTTGAAACGCGTGTGTAGTATGCCGCCTTCACAGAGTGCATGACGCCCTGATCTCTCGGCCGGAGCCCCAACGGGGCATCCGGGGAAAAATAAGCCGGCTCAATTGCTTCGAGGTGGGGTGACTTCATGTGGGTTGAACAGTTATCAAAAAAAAAAAGCTGCACATTCATCTTTTGCATTAAACTGCAGTAGCCGGGCGTTGAAGAAGTCCTTCGTCATCCATGCCTTCGTGCTGGCAGTCCAGTCAACTGGCATATTCTTTACGTGCCGCCAAGCATGAGGCTGTTTCGACTTTCCAACAAACGAGCTTTATTTTTTTCTGTCCAATTTATGTTGCAACAAAACACGGTCAAGTCATCCCTGGAGCGCTTGTCACCATGGCTACGACTGACGGGAACCGAGTGTACCGTATAATGTGGAATATAGGTCGAGCCGGAATATAGGTTGACCCCCTCACCTTGCAGCCGAAAAATGCAAAAAAAAAAAGAAAAATTGGTACACAACACAGTTTTATTGAGGCTATACCTTGTTTCGTCCAAGATTCGTTAGGGTTGTCTGAAATGTAGTCGAACGACTGCTTTTTGCTGGCCGTCGCCCACATAGCAAGTCATCCTGGGTGCAGTGCACAGAATTACTTATGCAGCACGTCTAAACACTCACAAGTCCACGTCATCGTGAAGCGAGCGCAGAGCATGGGGCACTCGTCTGCAGTCCGTACTCAAAGCCAGTCTGTGCAGGCAGCCAGCAAGCATCTTGGGGTATCCATTTGTACAGACGTCGCATGACGCGCGCGCACAAAAGTCGCCCCTTTGTACGGCAGCACAGGTGCCCAGCGGAGCGCTAATGAAACAAGGTGTTCAGAGCATTGCATACCTTCAGCTAACGCCAGTAGCGTACAGTGGCCCCGAACTGGCGCAAGGCAGACATGTAGGGGAAAACTTCCAAATTTTCGTTTAAGTGCTGCTGTGTGTGAACTGGCACCAAGTGCCTTAACTCATTTCGAGCAAGAAGGAAATGGTATACGCCCATTCACTGACAGTGAGAGCAGCAACAAAACGAAAAATGGCAGCGTGGCGGTGATGGTGCTTTTGCGGTTTGGATGGGCTCAATGGGCTGCCCGCTTGCCAAAGAATGACTAGAATTATGCCAGTGACCGCTATGTAGGTCGAGGGGTGACTTTGCGGCAAATTTTTGGCTAAAAAATCTCTACCTACATTCTGCTTTATACGGTACGTTTTGTTCGGCTTTTCCATGTAAGACAGACCACTTTTGTCCGTGTTAAATATGTCCTCGTATCTGGCAAGAAATATTGGCAGCTGATTTGCTGTCCATTTGGTGACTGCATCAACACTTAGGTTGCTGCGTTCACCGCAGACTTGCGTGAACATCACGCCGTGCCTTGTCTTGAAACAGCCCAGCCATCCATCGCTGAAAGTGACATTGTCATGTTTTTGGACCACGGCTACTTCTGCTCGCTTTCTCTACAGTAGTCCATTCACTGGAATGTCACGAGCCCAGGCATAATGCAGCCTCATCAAAAGCGCGGACTAACATCTGGGTGTGTTGCTTCACGGAGTGTGAAGCGTTTAGGGTTTAATTTCCACCGACACTTGCTTGCTGGCGATGCCTTTGGTGTTCACTATCGAACTCGCGGTCTGCTTTGAAAGTCCCATCGTTGTTTTTGCTATGTCGGCCTGCTTTTCACAGCGTGCAACTGCGTTCACAATCTTCATCTTGTCGCTCTGAAATTTTCTTCCGGCTTTTTTTTTTGGAGTCCATTATCGTTCACCTGTGGTCTAACACGCCTTGGCTAGCTTGGGAACACGACGAAAAAGTGGCGTTAAAAGGCTTGGCTTGACTGCGAGCTTGATCGCATGCACCCCGACTGGCTTGGCTAGTAGCTGGGCTTGGCCGGAGGACATCAATGTCCGACCGCAATTTACACAAGTGGTCAAGTCCACATTGACAAGGCGAAAGTATGTTTCGTATGCCCAATTTTGCCAGAAATTGATGCTAATTTCATCCACTGTAGCTGTGCCCAATTTTGCCAGAAATTGATGCTAATTTCATCCACTGTAGCTGATAGTCTGTTGTAGCATGGTCCATTAAAAACGAACTTTGTTGCATTTATAAAACAGAAGGCCCAAACTTCAGTTGGTGTGGTTCATTACATCCGAAATTTTGTTGTATGTGGGTTTGTTGTAACGAGCTTAAACTATTTATTTTGCATTATTCATCACCAACTTCTCATAGCAGTTTAGATACTGTCTGAAGGTCTTGGTACACAGTCCCACACACTTGCAGCGCGTCCTGCGTACCTTTTCGTTTTCTTAGTCTGTAGCCCGCTCGGAAGTGTGCCGAAACCATGATGTTGAAGCCTGCTCAATGTCCTCAAGCGTTGCTGTTCCAGACTTGTTGACAGTCAAGACAGCTGCGCAAATTGGAATTTTAAGTAGACACACCCAACAATGTTCTCAGGTTACAATACAGGTTTGAGACATTCTCGCTGGGTTGCCATTCATTGCTCCAGATGTGTTCTAGTGAGCATGTAATAGACCAAGCAGCAAGTCCCAATGGCAACACAGGCAAACTAGGCCACCTTGAATGTTTGGAGGCCGGTGTGGCTTGTGAGGCACCGTTTGTTACAGAAGCCTTCTTCAACAGTAAAAAAATTTTCTTACATAGACAAGTTGTATAAGAAGCTGCTCCCTTCTATACAGATAACAACCTACAATACACACATACATAAAGCACCACAGAAAATCATTTGGTAACATATTTCATGTAAAAAAATATTGACAAAGACCAGCAGCTCCACACGCAGTGGAGAAGTCACTCCCTTCTACTAGTTACAAGGCTACAACTTCGAAAAAAATCTGAAAATTCTTTGGTAACATTTCAAACAAAAGACATAATGGCATATAGACTACCAGCTCCACATGCAGGGAAAGAGGTGCTCCCTTCTACTAGGTAAAAGGCTATGTCACACACAAAATTAAAAAAAAAAAATCTTTTGATAACATGATAGCATGTTGTTGATAACATGTAGTCCCTGTTGGCGTCTTCAGAATAGCACGGCATTTGACCTTCCTGGCCTGGGGAGACCCTTACAAAAAAAGTTATATCGGGTTGGTGCGCTTGGACGCATTGGCCATGTCACTCAACAGATTGAAGCAACTGACGCACACTGACGCTCAAGCGCGGAGTGCAATCAACACCTGCTCACTGCCCGCGTGCCACACAGTAACCAAACAAATTGTTTGGTTGCCGTTTTATTGTTTGAAACAATGAACCGGGAGCCCTGGCTACCTTGACTATCGCATGCATGTAAGATGGCTACGACAACGCTCTGAATGGGGCTTAGCTTGTCTTGGCTCCACATGTAGTCAAGATGTAGGCCTGATGTCAATGGCACTCCGGCTTGCCTAATGAAACCAAAACTCCTGATTGTACTTGAAAGCAGTTTTGATATTCCTTCATCCCGAATACTTAGAAATATCAAAAATTTTAAATTCAGGTTGAAGCGAATTCGAATACTGCAATATTCGTTCGGATATTGGAAGCACTCGAATATTTGCACACCCCTACTGAAAATCATTTACTGCACTAATTGTGCAGATGTTCAGTTCGGATTTTTTTTTTGTTTTTTTTTTTCCTGCTTCTTTTTCTGTTTTGCACCAAACCAGCTGAACTCCACAGCTACGTCCCATGTCAGGAGGCTTTTCAAGATGCGGCTTGCTTGGCTGAATTGCTGCCCTGAATGATCATGTGCTTTTTCTGGTTGGACATGGCGCATAAAACAAACAGCAAAAGGTGTTGTACAAGAGCTCATTTGAAACACTGTTGGAAAAAGTCACCATCTTGTGCGATTGTGCCCTGAAAAATGTTTAGCAGGGGATGGACGATGAAGACGTTATTTTTCATTTCCTACCAAAACTCACCACCAAACTAGAAGATATTACAGGAAAAAGAGCTATGTACCGTATATACTCGTGTAAGGGCCGCACTTTTTTTTCGAAATTTTTGCTTGGTGCGGCCCTTACACAAATCAGGCCGATGACAGCTCACCCAAAGTCGGTACTGTTTCCTCAACAGTAGCGGAGTACAAGATAGTCACAAATGACATGCCAGGAATGTTTTTATTACAATTCCATCTCGCTATCGCTCTCCTCATTCTTGGAAGAGCTCACCTCAGCGTCAGCGTCCTCCCAGGGACGATCATCTTCAGTACCGTTCATGCAGTTCGAAATTCCAGTCACCTTGAAGCTTTTCGTGACTTCTTCAAACGACACGGCGCTCCACGCACTCAAAATCCACTCACACACTTGTTGGAGCGATGTCCGCTTCACCCGTCCTGTAGGGGTCTTCTCATGATGGCCTCCAGCCATCCATTTCGAGTAGCATCGGCGAAATTCCGCTTTGAACGGATGGTTGACGCAGACGTCGAGCGGCTGCAGCACACTCGTCAGTCCTCCAGGAATAACGGCCAAGTCCGTACGAGTCGTGGCGAGTCGGTTCTTGACGCGGTCCGTCAAGTGGCCCCGGAAACTATCCAGAACAAGGAGGGCTTTCCGTTGTAACAGGCCTCCAGGTCTGTTTGCCCAGACGGTCTTGATTCAGTCGGCGACGAGGTCCTCGCACATCCAACCCTTTTCTTGGGCTCGTAAGATGATTCCCTGAGGAAACTTCTCGTTTGGGAGGGTCTTTCTCTTAAATACAACGTACGGCGGAAGTTTTCTGCCGTCTGCCGTGATGCACAGCATCACAGTGCATCTTTGACGGTCTGCGCCGGTCATGCGCACAGACACACTTTTCGTGCCTTTCAAGTCCACTGTGGTGCTTTCTGGTGCGTCGAACCACACAGGAGTCTGGTCCGCATTCCCAATTTGGGAGAGGTCGTACTGATGCTCCCTCCTCAGACCATTCACAAAGCGATGGAACTTAATCACAAGGCTTTCGTATTCGCTTGGAAGCTTTTGACAAAGCGTCGTACGGCGGCGGATAGAGAGCTGGTTACGGTTCATAAACCACGTAATCCACCCCCGACTTGCTTTGAATTGGGCCTGGGGTATTTCCGTGTGGCGAGCGATGTTCAGGGCTTTCACGAGTATCATGTCAGTTGATACGGCGTAGCCGTTCCTTAGAGTGTCGACGACATATTTGAGAAGTTCGCCTTCGAGTTCCGGGTATTCGCACTTCTTGCTGCGAAATGCCTTTCGGCTCCTGTTGGTAGCGGCGAGGGCATCTTTCTGTTTTATCCAGTAACGCACGCGCTTCTCATCCACGTCGAACTTGCGTCCAGCTTCCCGCTTGCCGTGCTCCTCCGCATATTCAATCACTTGCAGTTTAAATGCTGCAGTGAACGATCTCAAACGCCGGCCCATCGTCCCTCACCTGCGCTGGCTCAAACAGGGCTCACTACTACAGAGGACACCGATCAGAAGAAACAACACAACACTAATGATGCGCCACACCATCGGCCACACTAAGGAATAATGGCGCCGTCCATTGTCGGCGGAAGCGGGAAAAGCTGGCAGCGTCATCTAGCCGCAATTGAACTAACTACATCTTTGTGGCGGGACTTTTTGAATTTTTTTTTTTAATTTCCCCCTCCAAAGTATGGGTGCGGCCCTTACACGAGGGCGGCCCTTACACGAGTATATACGGTAATACACGTCCATCGATTAAAAAGTGTGGCGACTATGCACCATCGATGTGTACAAGTTGGCACAGCATACTGTGCTAGTTCAGGATAACTGCCAAAGTAATAACATACTAAAGCTAACTGAGGTGCAAGTGGAGAGCTACAGGTTAATTTAAACTGATATCAGAGTTTTTATGTACTCTCTAATCTCGTACACATGCACATTTTTTTTTTTTTTGTCTCGGCCTCAACTACAAAGCATAGCAGCCACAGCCTGGCTGCTCCATATCATAGCCACTATATTGAGTATCTAGTTAGTTGGCGGAACTAACACTGAGGACAGCAACAAGAACCCTATAGAACGAACTTGTTCACCATTCCAGCCCATGCCTCCTTGCTGTGGGAAAGTTCCTTGTCACATTACAATAGGTCCTCAATTTTTGCAAAGTGGAGACGCGGTATATCTTGCGATATGGAGTGGTTGGGTCACACTCACATTCAGCAGTTTCGCAAAACATTGTGAACGCCTCCGCCGTGTGAGCTTGACTTCATTGAGAGTGGCAAGGATCCTCTCCATAACAGCTGAAATGAGAATGATGCTCATATTGAGAGCCTTCAATGTAGATTTCAGGAATGTATGCAAGGGTTGAAACCATTGTCCCACTTCAGAGAGGTGTTTGAGCTTTTAGCACACTTTTCAGGGCAGGCACATGTGAAATCGAACGACTGCCGTTGTGGTCCAAAAAAACACAGCTTCGAACAGTTGAAGAATGCTTTGTTCTTCTTCTAGGTGACCACTTTGCACAGAGGAGTGCTTTCATTCTTTCAAATTATCAGCGAGCATCCAGTGTGTCTACAATGAAATTGAACTTGGGACTGCCATTGCTCACCACGCGTCGTAAAATCGCTCGGCTCTGCCTTTTCCATAAAATCTTTTATCATGATACCCTTCATGACCTTCTTATAACCCCGCCGTCATATGTATCTTCACGTCTTGACCACTCCCACAAAGCAGGCCAAATTTCATGCCATACAACAACTTTTTCTAAATCATTTATCCCGTCAACGTCAAAAGACTGGAACCACCTTCCCCGTGACATTGCTGCAATCTTCATTCCGAGTTGTTTAATGCTGCTCTTCATAATACCGTTGTGTAACCTTATTTTTAACAAAGCGGCGTGCGTCGTATAAACACCTTTTGCTGTTGTTATCGCACATACGTGCAATTTGAGCCACTGTACAATGTCTATTGTTACATATTTTGTACTTAGGCTGCTACGTTTTGTTATTGTTGTATTTCGTACCCCACTCCCCTCTTCAATGTATTCACACTGAGGGTATTCACAAATAATAAAAAAAAAAGGTAGCACGTATCAACTGCTGCAGTTTCCACTTCTACAGCAAAAGCATCTAGCCCCTTGGAAAATGCATTGTGAACTTTGTGCAGCCAGCATTCGCCAGCATCCTCAAGGGATAGATTCTCACTAGCAAGTTTCGTTTTTAATGACGCTTTAGTGACGTTTGGCTCATCGCTAAAGAAAGAAAAAAATCTCATGTGGCAAATGTTGTCGAGTGCCTCATTCACACAGTCTAATGGGCAAGCAGCAAAGCAGTGCAGAGCAGGTCAGGTTAGAGGCAAGCTAATATCTTAGCCGTTCTTTGTTTTTAATTGTTTCTGCAACCAGGATAAGCTGCTCAATAGTGAGCGGCACGAGAGACGACCTTTTTGCCACCTGTAATGAACGTGCAGTCGAAAACAGCCGCGCGGCTGCGCCGTATGACGCTGGTACTCCGAGGGAAACCGCTGCCAACCTTGCCGATTCGGGAAATACCGATTCTTGCCGACTTCAGTTTTCCAAGGCACCCATCGAGGTTGAAGGCGCTTCCAGGTAACTTTCAAGCTCGGAGAGCGCGCTCACCGAGCGTCCAGTTTCCATTATGAGCAGTGCTCAGTAAGAATGGCCGATTGCCATCATGACCGCAGCTCATCAAGAGTTGCGTCACAGTCATTACAAGACCACTGAGAACTCACTGCTGTACTGAGAGGGAAAAGTGTGATTCCCCAAAACTGGCAGCATCTGAAATGAAACATGGACATCACGCAAAGGTTATGTTTGTGTAGCACATCAAAATGGCTACTACCGTATAATGCGGAATATAGGTTGAGGCGGAATATAGGTCGACCCCCTTACCTTGTAGCCAAAAAATGCAAAAAAAAAAATAATTAGGTACCAACCATTGTTTTATTGAGACTATAACTTGTTTCGTCTCAGATTACTCATTTAAAACTGTCTGAAGTATCGTCGGACGACTGCTTCTGGCTCACTGTCGCCCACACAGCAGGTCGTCCTCGGTGCAGTCCAGGGAATTGCTTATGCAGCACTTCTTAAACACTCGCAAGACCATGTCATCGTGAAGCGAGCGCCAAGCATGGGACACTCATGTGCAGACCGGAGTGACAGCCAGTCTGTGCAGGCGGTCAGCAAACATCTTGGGGTATCCATTTGTAGAGACATCGCAGGACGCTAGCGGACAAAATTTGCCCCTTTGTACAGCAGCACAGGTGCACAGAGCAGCGCCCATGAAACGAGGCCTTCCCAGAGTTGCATACCGAGAGCTGCCCCTTCAGCTAACGCCGCTAGCAACACTTCTTTTGGTGATACAAAACTGGGTCAAGGTGGACACATCATTGGCCTTAGAAAACCCCCAACTTTTCTTTCAAACGCTGCTTTAAACTGGCACCAAGTGCCTAAACTCAGTTTGAGCAAGAAGAAAATAGCACGCACACATTCGCCGACAGCGAGAGAAGCAACAAAACAAAGATGACGTCGCGTCCGATTGATGATGGTGGCGATTGTGCCTTTGGGGTTTGGATTAGCTCGATGGGCTGCCCGGTCGCCAGATGACAACTGCCAGTGACTGCAATATAGGTCGAGGGGTGACTTTTCGGCAAATTTTTCTGTAAAAAATCTCGACCTATATATCGCTTATACGGTAAGTAAAAAAAAATAATTAAGGCAAAAAGGTTGCACCATAGTCATTACAAGATCACTGGATACTCACTGCTGTACTGAGCTAATAGCTGCATCGAAGGGAACACAATGTTCTAGGTTATGCCTAGATGGGCTACTTCATTACGCAGCATGAGGAGAGTTGACGAAAGAAATTCTGAAAAAAAAAAGAAAAAAGAAAGGAGGCGCGTGTTTACGCATCACTCGGTTAGGCAGTGCATGTAAGATGCACCACACGTCACTGGAGTCTGATACAGGGCAGGGCAGGGCATATTTAAAGGCCAACTGCACTCAAATTTCACCTCGACCAAATTTATTTTTAATGTGTAGTAAGTACCACCAAATCAGCTGGGACACAAATGGTAGCCCCGTGAAACGCCTCGTTAATCAGTCAGAAGCGTTTAAAAAAGCTCCGCCGCAGACCACGCTGCACCTGCCGGCGGATCGCGTAAACAGCCATGACGCGCCTGTGACGTTCCAGCCATGGTGGAGGAATAGCTAGGTGTCTGAACGAGGCAGCCGCAGCGGCAAAATGAGCGCTCGCGCTTCGCGTCTCTTCCGGTAGATGGCGCTACAGCATTGGAGGGTCATACTCGCTTGCGAACAGCAGGCGAAGTGTACGAATGAACACATACACATCCGAATAAATACCAATATTGTACCTTTTTTATGGTTTATTATGACGGACGGAAGCTTCCTTCACTTAAGAGAAAGCTGAATGATGATGTTACCGTTGGAACAAGTGTACCAAGTCGTAAAAAACGTCGCTTGTTGAAAGGGACATTCGACTCGTTAACTTCCACATAACAGCCGGCGTGAACTCTGTTATTTGACTAACAGAGTTGTTAGTGTGGGTTCATGTAGTGCACTAGTTGCATGAATATACGGAAATACACACACATGCTCCTGCCAACAGAAGGGTTGCAGTTCCAGTCTCCGATCCCGTGTTTGTCAGGCGCGCCACATCTACAAGTGCAGCTGTGCAGCTGTGCAACGGAGTGCAGCTGTGTCTGGCCCACGGTGAAATTATTCCTCCACCGTGGTCTGGCCTAGTACATTTCCATGGTGAATAATACACTACAGTGTCTGTAGAAAACTTTAGTTTTGTGCTGTAGTATAAACATATACTAATATGTTTGTACTGCTTTTATGTTTAAAAACTTTTCTGAAAGGTTTCAGGAAATACTCGCGTGCTCGAAAAAACACATGTTAGGCGCGCCCGTGCTGTTTTGTTTCTGTCGCTCGCTGCGTGTTCCTCGCAAGTTGGGTTTATATCTTCCAGTTATATATTTCCTTGAAGATTTTATCTTATTCTAGGCGTACCCCGCCACCCAGTCCTAAAAGAGTTCCTCCAAATGATAAACGTTTTACCTACCTTCGAAATAAATATCCTAGATATACGGGTCTTTTCAATGATTAGTCCCGAAGTCACCGTCGACTGTCGGAAATGCAGTCCCGCATTCGTTTTCCTCATGCATTTATTTTTATGGCAAGGCCCACAGCTTGCTAAGACAGGCATGCCTGCGCGAATTTCTGCAGGTATAGCCCCCCAAAGCTTTACATTAAACAGCATAGAAAAAAATGCACTTTTATTCTTTCACACACATGTACATATGTCACAAAAGCAGCACTTTTCAAAAGCACAATTTAATGGTTCACAATTTCACAAAAGCAATTTCACAAAAGCAGCAATTTCGTGGTCACTCCAACCATCCTACACCAGCTTCGCAAGCTTACGATGATGTTGCGTCTTGGTTTTTAGCTCACGTTTCTTTTGTTTGCACACCTGGGCCACTCTCATGGCAACATAGTTGTGCAATAATTGGGCCATGATTTCCTCTTTGTGTTCATTACACGGAAATGAAAACACATGTTCTTTCAACGATTCTTCAGGCGTCTGTTCATACGCATTCCTTTCTGTAGAATGCTTTTGAAACTCTGTTTCTGCCGCTTGAAGCAAGCAAAAAACATTGCGCTTTGGGTGCAGAAGCCCGCCTTTTGTCTTGCAGTTCACTAAACTACTTTCTGGTTGAGAATGGATTTCCCACTCCTCTATTAGGCTGTGTCGACAAGTTGAGCAGGTGGAGCACTTGAGGAGCTTTCTGCACATGAAACCTGCTAGATAATATATGATGCAGTTAGCTGCCTCAGGTACCGTACACACATTGGTAAAAGCCTCGGTGAACTCAACTTCTGCGACAACCAAACCGTCTAATTTCTGCTTCAGCATCTGAAGCTTCGTCCCTTCACTGCCACTCTCTTGAAACGCAAGTTTCAAGTCTGTTAAGGTAAGCACATGGGTACTTTGAGCAGGCTCTACCTCACAGTTGCCAAATTTCGGCAGTTTGATCAAACTGTATACTGACAGCATATTGTACAGCTGCAAAAACGTAGGTAAGGATGGATGGTCATTTTGTCCAGCTGCCTGGCAGATTATTCCGAAAAAGCGCTCCAGAACATCTTGGTTAAACTTTCCAGTTAACACATACTTGAATCCGCACTCTTTTACAGGGTTCGCACAGGTCCTTGAAAACCTTGAAAACCCTTGAATTTAGAAGTGTCAATTTCAAGGCCTGGAAAGTCCTGGAATTTTTAAATGGTCCTTAAAAACCCTTGATTTTTCTGGAGAGAAGCAATGGCCCTGTCTTTTTACAAGAATTTACAGTGTTTGTCGTGGATTTTATGTAATAACAAATGTATGGAAACATTGTAACAATCAAGTTTCGGTGTCTTGCATGAAATTACAAGTTCGGTGGATTTTCATTATTAAGAGACAACATTGGGAGCAGGCACTTTTCAATCCAATCAATGCCATAATACAATCCACTGAAAGCCGGCTTCTGTTCTCTATTTTGCATCTTCCATCTAGTCTGTGGACGCTCACTCATTGCATGTGTTCTGTGCCTTATACGCTCCACCTGCGTTTGCTCTTACGTGCAAATGGTGGACATGTGCTTAGTTCATCCTGCCTTGCAGCAACACTTCTTGCTTTTAATTTCAGCTGCTACTCTTGCTGACAAAGCAGGCAATGCAGGCAACATTAACGAAGTTCTGAAATCAAACAGCCTGCGAAAAACACTAAGAAAAAAGAAAAAACCCCTAAATGCCAACCATGAAATAAAAAAATAAAGCTGGGGGAGCATTCACAAACCTGTTAGTGCCTATATAAATGTGCACTAGTGTGCTTAGTTATTGTGCAATAAAAAACTTTTGCATTGTGTTTCATAATCCCAAATAAAATATTACATGGGGACCTTGAAAATGTGTTTTCTGGTCCTTGAAAGTCCTTGAAAACCCTTGAATTTTTGCTTTTGAAGCCTGTACGAACAATGTTTTAGCAGGTACCTAGTGAGTTATAAGGCAGACAAAATTGTGACCCGAAGGCCAGCAGCAGTTTGCTGGGTCAAGAAGTTGTCGCAGGATATCTTTCCAGCCATAACTTCTCTCTCCCACTTGTTCAACCAGTGTAAAAAAGCAAGAACTCGTAAGTCCCGGCTTCCTTCAGTGATTCCCTCCTTAAGATTATTTCGATGCAGCGCATCAAAGAGGTTATTGAATTTGAGAGTAAACTCAACTGTACCGGCGACATTCTCCAGTCCCGATCGGGACTGGAGAATGTTGCCTATTTTAGAAAGTACCTCTTTTAGAAAAAAACTGCAACCCATTCGCCACACTCTGGCTAAACAACTGTGTGGCAAGCCTTACGCGCATCTTTTCAGTGTTAGAGGGATTGGCATGAGCAGATGACAGCTTGTGGCAGACACGTAAAGTGTCCAGGCTGTGCCGAGTCTACAACAAACAGTTTGTCATAGTGTGAGTCAAGTTCTTCCTCTCTCTTCTTTACGTTCGCCTTGCTGGTTGAGCGGCAGATGGATGCCGCTGACATGGGGAATGAAGACGAACTCGTTATCTGCTGGCACCTTGAGGATCAGACAACCACGATATCTGAGAGAAGAGAGTGCAGGGGTGAGACAGCTGCGCATATTGCTCCTTTTTGATACAATTCTGTTTTCCTGCGCCAGGCTGCTCCAAAAGCATGAAAAGTGCGAACATTGCGCCAAACTGCTCCAGAAGAGCCTGAAAGGCACGGATTTTGATGCTCATGTCAGTTCCGGCGGGGACGAAAGCCTCGCGCATCCTGGTCACCAGAAATGGCAGAAATAGAAAGACTGAAATGAAGCAAACGATAGCTTCTAAAACACGATTGGCTTTCCGTCCGGGTTCCCTGAAACGGCCTTCCTGATTGGGCATCGCTGTGGATACAAACATGGTCACCGCCTGATCCGGCTGCTACTGCCTACTTTACGCGCTCAGTGCGCATCGCCGATATTTTCCCTGGTTTATTTTACGCAGTCAGCTGGGTTACAGTCTATTAATTCTATCAGTTGTGGCTCTCAACAGTGACGTTAACCCAGGGTTATGGTTTGAGATTGGTGCGAGATTACAAGAAGTTGCGCGGCTCGAAAAAAAGTTCATTGAAATGTGGGCCTAAGACTTTCGCGTGGCTTGTCCTGGAGTGCGAAACGCGCTGCGTGCATCTATAATCGGATTCGTGAAGTTAACTTTTTTGGCTCACTGTGGTGTTATAAAATGCTGAGGTGTTGCTGTGCTCCGAAGCGTGATTGCGAGCCTCTAGGGTGGAACGGTCGACACGAAAATTGCGGGCTGTGCTGCGGCGCCGCGACCTGTTCAGGCAGCGCCCAGTGGCTGCAGGACTGCATGGTTGCCATAGCACGCGACTAATAACATTTTATATAGGCGAAGTGAAATTTAATGCCAAAATCTAGGTGGTTAAACAGTAACGCTACTCAAAAGACCATGGGGTGAACGTGCGCCCCAAGGACTGCAACGGGTAGGCTGGTTGGGCTATGCGACCGTTAGCTCGAAGTTGCTCAACTGCTGCCGTGACTAGACTCGTTCGTACAACGCAGCCTGGGATTACAAAAATAATAATTTTAGCATTGAAACGGTAAAAAAACACGTACCATTGCAAATCTCTTAAATTTGATAATGTTAACGGCAGTTTTGTTGTCAGTGTTGCGTACAGCCGCAACACAATATCACTAGTTAGCAAGAAGGTTATGAGTTGGAACTATGTGATACTCTTAAGAAATTATTTCACGTAAGGCTGTTTCACTGTTCTGTATATTCAAAACAGATTGGAATGTGTACTTGACCCTTCAAATTGCTAAAATTATGATTTTTTTAGCTCACAAGACGATGTAATAAATGTCCCTAATTGCTCCCAATCAAGATTCTTCTGCTCCAAAACGGAAATTATGCTGCTCCGAAAACTGCTCCCAAATCACTTTGGGCTGTCTCACCCCTGAGAGTGTTTAATGCGTCTCCTGCTCTATTTAGAGTGTATTTACAAGAGGTTATATAGGCTTTCTAAACACAAAGGATTCCCTGCAGTCCAATCAAAGAACAGCACTTTCCCTTTCGTGAACTTCGCATTGGCTGCAGATGAAATGTCCGGCCCGTGTTCCTTCCAGCCAATTATCCGATGCACAACCGCCTCTCTCAAGGCGATCATTCGTCGCTCGTGGTCTTGCACGGTCCTTGCCTCAATCTTCGTAATTCACAGGGTCACCTCGAGTTGAATGGATCCTCCGCAATGTGGTGCGCTTTCCCATTGTGGTGCAAACATCACGCCACCATCACGCCACCTGCGAAGGCGTCATAACACACACGTGCGTGCGCTGGCATTGTCGGCCACGTAGCTCCGCGCGATCTGTTGGGATATCGTATGTCCACGGCCGCTCGCACGAGTGCCTTGCAGAGCGAAAACACTTCATGTGATGCCAGGTTCAGCGTGGTTCGGCTCTGATCTCCGCCTCGTGGTCGCCGCCGCTTGGTCGAGCAGGGTGCAATGTAGAGGCAATGGTGAAACCGCACATTCTTCAAGTGGTTGCGGATGTTTTCGAACCCAACAGTTGGGCACGGCCACCATGAAATAGCAAAACTTTCTGTGCATGCAAGCGGTTGCGCACACATTTCATTAGGTGGGGCGCATCTGAAAAAACATAAGCATTGCGCTTGTCATCAACAGGGTGTGTGAAGAAGTGCTTCGTGTGATCAATAGCGCCACTGACTCTAAACTCTTTCCACATATAGCGATTGGTAGCAGCTCCATCGCACACCACTGCATCTACTAAAGCGCCAGCTTCTTCAAGCATGAAAATTGCTTTCAAAACAAGCTGTGCAAGCACTGCTCCTTTCGTGGGACCTTTGCTGGCAAACACAGCTATCGGTTGAGAGTAGTTGTCCCCAAATGCTCGGAATGTGAAGACAAGTCCGTGATCTGCAAGGTCGTCACTGGCCGTTGCTGCATCACCAAAATCACTGAAGCCAACGTACGTCATTGAGTTTGAATGTACTCTCATTTCTTTTCTCACCACCATTTCGTTTAAGACCAAAATTCCGTGGCGTTGGAATTCGTCCTTTGTGGCCATCTTTTTTTTGAAAGCTGCGAAAAACCTGCTGTTGAAGCCACACTTCACTCGGACCATGCTTAAATACTTCTGCACGGTCGTAACACACGGTAGAGGAAGCGCATTGTTATCTCGCAAGAACGAGTATGCCGATGGACTCCTTATGTGCAACAAAAGGCACATGAAAAGCCAGTCTTCTCTGTATCGACGACTCTTTTTGGTGGCCAGCTTGGCTGCAGCTATGCACTCTTTTATCGCAGTTAGTTGAGCTCCCGGGAGATCAAGGTTGCACAGCTTGCTGTCGAGCTCTTCTTCAGAAATCTCCTGTGCACGTTCATGAGCTTCTTTAAGCTGAGTTAAAAGCAGCTTAAAATGGGTAAGTAGACGATTCTTTGACCGTTTCAAGGCGTAATTCGCCCACCGCAGAGCTGCAAGTTTGTCGCTTGTTGTATTGCTCAATGGTAAACGGGCACCACCTGGCTTCGAGCTCCTTTGTCTTATCATTGCTCTTTTCTGGCGAATGCGCAGTGTGTCTGACAGACTGAGACATTTTTGGCAAACTGATGCATCTGCACTGAGTACGAACTCACATTTGTTGTGACGCCATCTGCGGTTAAGGTCGATGAACGCACTCCTCGGCTCGGCTTGCGGGTATTCTACTGTGCTAGGTCCACCGGAACAAAGCTTCACCTCGTGCACATGCTTTAGAAAACCTTCAACATCTTCAACAGTTTCCAAGCTGTTTGTTTGCTCCAGCTCTTCCATAGAGACTGGCTTTCCCAGCAAAACAGTGCGAACTTGCATTTTGTCGTCGATTCCCACAAGCCTCGTGACGACTAGCGAGACGGCAGCAGCAGTAGGAGTAGTGCTGGTGCACGCTAGTGTTTCAAAAGCGCCCGGTTCCGCGGGTCTGCGTGCTTGCGGAGCATTTACATACTCGGCGGAACATCTGTCAAATTCTTTTGAGCGCGTCAGCTGCGAGAAGACGACAGTCCTTGTGTTACTCACTTCAATCCTACGAAACCCCCATGACTTTGAGGGCAAGCATGCGAGGGACGGGTTACTGAATAAACTCTCAAATAATCCAGGGAGAGCGGTCCTAAGTGGCCCCGGATCGGTTGGTTCGTGAACGCTCGTCGCGTTGTCGCTGTCATCGGTCGCTGACGGTGACGACGCACAAGAATTGGCTTTGGGACGCTCGCCACCCGATACCCTGCTCTTCTTTTCTGGAGGCGCAAAGTGTGTCTCTGTGGGCCGCTTCCTGCTTTTCGGTGTTTTCGAGAGGTAGGGTGGGCAGTCATGGAAGCTCGTGGGCACTGCATTGTTCGCCAATGACGCGTGTCGTGGCGTGCTGATGAGTACATTCCCTTTGTACTCCGCCGTCCATGTTTTGGAGAGTAGTTCAGGCTCAAAGTGCCTTTCACAAACGTAGTCAGTTGCCCGACGAAGGCGGTCCTTTTGTGGGATCGCACGTTGCCACAGGTTCAGTCGCTGCTCGTCTTTCGGTGCAGAGAAAAACGAGAACTTCTCATGGCAGGATTTGTACCCTGTACGGCAGCGGGGAACAAAACAGCTTTTCCGCATCACAGGTTAGCACTAACAACTATCGTTTGTAACAATCACTTCGCGAAAACCACGTCAAACACACGGTGCCGGTGAGCGGACTGCGCTTTCTGACGGCAGCGTGACCCCCCAGACTGCTGCCGCCATCTCACGACGCGGTGGCGAACCACGAGGAAGCGTTTGCCGCGATCGCCGCATAGAATGGCTCAGCCGTTCAGACACCTAGCTATTCCTCCACCGTGGTTCCAGCCGACGGGGGCTCCTTCCTCTGGCCAGCCACGCAGCTGGAGAACCGGTCGAGCTCTGCTGCGTACGCTTCACCCATTTGCTGCCCCGCACGTGCGTAGAGCTTGTGCGAAGACTTTCTTCCGAGCTGGTGACCGTCCGGCCACTCGCTGGACTACTGCAACGTCACTGCAATGGACCGCTCTCCTCGGTTTCGGTTTCAAAATAAACGATGTTTGCTGGCCGCTTGCGTCGTCCACGCGCATATTTTAGCTGTTGTATTTTGCATGTTGGCGGTGCATACCACCACGTTCTAGCCATATCTGCCTTTACATGTTCACGTGCTATCAAACGAGTTCCATGGCAAAATACGTCGTGCAAGTGGAATGTCATTAGTGAAGGGTGTGTAGCTGTGGACAGTTTTTTTCCAGACGACATCCGGCTGGGTGCGTGTTGGGTAGACACCGCCAGGTGCATACTTTCGCCGGCCTAGCCGAGTAACAATATTGCTTTAAAAATCTCTTATTTCAGCATGCAGCCGATGCCACCGAAAATGCACACTTTCTTCCTCCACTGTTAATTGGCAAAGACTGAGCACAAGGGACCGAGAGAAAGGCAATATGTTAACGATGGCAGTCCGGCCAAATGCGTGTACAGTGGAGAAATGAAGATTAAATGGAGTATAAGTGGAGGGCCAGCTGGCTCAGTGGCGTCGGAAAGAACTAAAAACGACTAAACAAGCAATAACAAATTCGGCACGCGGAATCGGCGTGCATGGGCAGGTCGCTATCTATAAATGCGGTCGTATACCTGCCTTACTGAAAAACAGAGATGGCGTCGTGCAATAAAATGTTGGTCATATTCAAGCCTTGTTGAGCAAGAAGTGGTAAAACGTTACGTTTGGCAAAATTTACCTTTCAAAGATTGGGAAAAGTGCTCATTTTTTAGTTGATAAGTTGATCATTTGGGTTTTTTGCTAGTCTTGTTGCACCTTTATCCTTGCAAAATATGAAATGGCTGGTTCGCTAAGTTTATAAAATTAAAGCCCTGTTTATGATCAGTATCATGCGATTAACATTCAATTACTTTCCATTGAGAAGGAATTAAACATGGAAGCGGAGTGCAGCGAAATTGGCTTCATTGACACTTTTACTGCACTGCATGCAGAAATGAAGTTGTTGCACCTTTCAACACTTTTTAGGGAAAACAGTCCATCCACAATAACTTTCACTTCGCAATTTTTTGGACTGGCTTCTTGTCCAACACCCACGTTTTCGCCTGCTCCTACATCAGTTTGCTCGTGAAGTTAGGGGAACACAGTCTGTCAACAATTCAAAACTTCCGCTTTACACTTTCATCAGCACTTTTCTGGAAAGAGGCTTCGTGCCCAACACCTTTCTTTTCGCTTGCTGCTGCATCAGCTTGCTGGTGAAGTTGGCCAGAAATGGCCTCATAAACTTCCTCAGGAGCACCTTCAGGAGAAGTGTCCGGTGGGACGCGCTGTTGTTTGTGGTGCACACAAAGAAGGTATTTTTCAGGAGTGACGGGAACACCATATCTGAAAACTCTTGAAAGAAGCCACAGCACTGCTGAAGCAGTGCTGTGGCTACTTCAGAAGCAGTTTCCTCAAGTTGGCTCACAAATCCAACAAATGTCAGACTCGGGTTGGACAGCCCTCCTCTATCTATGCCTGCAACCAAGGCCGTTGTAGTAGAGTGGTTGCGCGGTGCCTGCAAGTTGACACGGCAGCTCTCGCAGTCGACGTTGTCTTGCACAGCTCGCACAAGGAAGCCAGCGATCATGGTTGGTGTAGTCGTCCGCCGACTTGGCTTGGGTGTTTCTGCGAGAGGTTTTTTTTTTTTAGGAAAGAAAAAAGCAGTAAGTACCGTTCTGTAAAATGGACTTCATGCAACCTATACATTTAAAGTTCATACTATGAGGCAGTTCATGGATAGCTTGAGCCTTGACACTGATTTCTGGCAACTGCATGTATCCTTTTTATTAGTTTACTGCAAAACCATCCATCTCCCTAAACCTGCACAACACGGGAGCTCACAAAAACTGAAGCATCCGCATAGCATACCTGGGTAGTGTGCCATGCTGTAAGGTGTGGCCTCAAGAGCTGCTTGATGGTCTCTTCAAGAGGGGGAAGTTTTGACACCTCGCCTAGGGAGCGCACCACACCTCCCACATTGACGCT